>CAUYQU010000523.1:0-34508 GCA_963574635.1 Cheracebus regulus
ATAGTTTCTTTTGCTGTGCAGAAGCTCTTAAGTTTAATTAGATCCCATTTGTCTATTTTGGCCTTTGTTGCCATTGCTTTTGGTGTTTTAGTCATGAAGTCCTTGCCTATGCCTATGGGAGACCATTCTTCTAAGTGAAATAACTCAGGAATGGAAAACCAAGCATTGCATGTTCTAACTCATAAGTGGGAGCTAAGCTATGAGGATGCAAAGGCATAAGAACAATATAATACAATGAACTTTGGGGACCTGGGGCAGAGGGTGAGGGATAAAAGACTATACATTGGATACAGTGTATGCTTGGGTAAAGTGCACCAAAATCTCAAAAATAACCACTAAATAATTTATTCATGTAACCAAACACCATCTGTTCCCCAAAAACCTATTGAATTTTTTTTTAAAAGTTAAATTCTTGAAAAGATCAATTAAACAAACTTGTAGTCAAACTGATATTTAAAAAAAGAAGAAACAAATTGCTTATATCAGGAATGAAAGAAGGGCTACCAATACAGATTGCTCTGACATTAATATATTTAACAACTTGAATGAAACAAACACATTCCTTGAAAGACACAAACTACCAAAAGCTCACTCAAGAATAGATAATGTGAATGATCCCATACTTATTAAAGTATATTCCAACAAAGAAAACTACAGCACAAATGGGCTCATTTAATGAATTCTACCAAATACTTAAGAAATACTAGCAATTCTATATGAACTATTCTGGAAAATAGAAGAGAATGGAATACTTCCCAACTTATGAGGTGAGCATTACCCTGATAACAAAACTAGAGAAAGACAATATAGAAAAAGAAAATTAAAGAGCAATATACCTCATGTACAAAGATTTATAAATCTGTAAGAAAAACATTAGTAAGTTGAATCCATCAATATATCAGATAGATCAGATATCATGACTGAATAGAGTTTTTAATCCTAAGAATGCAAGGTAGAAATTGCAGTGATCCAGAGGACCTAGCTAAGATCCCTGATGAAGGTGGCTACACTAAAAAGGGATTTTCAACGTAGATGAAACAGCCTTCTATTGGAAGAAGGTGCCATCTAGGACTTTCATAGCTAGAGAGGAGCCATCAATGCCTGGCTTCAAACATTCAAAGGGCAGGCTGACTCTCTTGTTATTGTGATATTCACTTTATTGTGATGGTCCAGAACTGAACCTGCAATATCTGAGGTATGCCTATATTTCTGTGTAAAGTATGGCAGTTAGAAATGAGGCATTTTGGCCCTTGTTGAGATGTTCTGAATAAAAATGTTTTATAAAGAATAACAGTAGAAGTGATATACATTTTCATTTTTTCAAGTAAGTTTGCCTCTTCCAACCCTTGACTATTTTCAAAGAAGGCACTGCTCTTGAGAGATGATCTAGTAAGGGCAAAATGAGTACTGAAAAAAAATACTTAACATAAAAAATAATAGATTTATATATTTAAATATAAAAATCTTTTTTTTTTTTTTTGAGATGGAATCTTGCTCTGTCGCCCAGGCTGGAGTGCAGTAACACAATCTCAGCTCACCGCAACCTCTGCCTCCTGGGTTCAAGCAACTCTCCTGTCTCAGCCACCCTAGTAGCTAGGACTACAGGTACCTGTCACCACACCTGGCTAATTTTTGTATTTTTAGTAGAGAGGGGGTTTCACCATATTGGCCAGGCTGGTCTTGAACTCCTCACCTCGTGATCCACCGGCCTCGACCTCCCAAAGTGCTGGGATTACAGGTGTGAGCCACAAGGGCAATTCTTTTCAGCTATTTTATTTAAATATAGGCAAGATATTTATTTTATTTAAACAAAAGGCAATTTTATTTAAATAAAAGGCAATTCTTTAAATATAGGCAATTCTTTTAATATTTAAATACAGGCAATTCTTTTCAGCTATTTTAACATTCATGCATAGCATATATCATTTGCTAAAAAGAAAAGCAAATTCAAACAGCTGAAAAAGTTCTGGTTAGTGACATTGATTATTTTAAATGTAACAGGGTGTCACAGAAAAAAGATATCCTTCTAAAAGCAATTCTATCCACACAAATTCCTGAAAACCACCAATGACGAAAAAAATACAGATTATTTATGCCTACATTGTAACTGGGAAACACAGAATAGTGCAAATTTCCGTTTTCTTGTAAGTGAATAAATAAATATCAAATGTCAGCAAAGTACTCCAGAGACAACTATGCAAATAACTAGTCTGTGACTGCAGAAAGAGTAAACAATGCAGTGTAGTTTAATGTGGTGTAACATAGATATCATCTAAGGGCTTGCTTTCAGGGGGAAAGGGCTCCAAACTGAGTAGAAAAGTACAGAGAGAACATCTGAGACTTAGTGCATCAGAGGACTGGCTTATGGATATTTTAAACACAAGAGCTTGTAAAGTGCACAGAGATAGTATAAGGAAAGCACTGTTCTTGGGATGAAGAAGGAACTATGAAAAGTGAAATGTCCATGGGCGGTTTGGTGGTGAAGAGAATGAAGTGGCTGAGAGTAAGAGCCCTATTAAAATTATATGTTAAGAAATAGTTTGAAGAAGATATAACGAAAAAGTACCTTTAATTGAAAAAAATGCATTTCACTATAGAAATTTAAAAAACAGTTGACTCAAGCACTGGTTCAGGAAAACCCAACACAAATAAATGTATGAACAACAAAAATAAAATTAAACCCAACATTTATGTAAGTTACTATAAATAGAAAAACATAAAATGAAATCAAAACTTTCCAGGAGTTGAAAAGACAACAAAACAATCCTGCCCTATCCAAAAAAAGAAAAAGAGAAAAACTGTAATAAAATACAGTAAGATGAATTAAATATAATTAAACAAACAACTGTAGATATGAAAGAATACCAAAAATCAGAGATTTTAAAACTCAGAGTGGATATGGACAACAAAAGATGAAAACAGAAACTGATCAAACTCAGGAAAGTTATTGAAGAAAATAATAAAATAATCTTAGAAACAAACACTAAATTATAATGTGCCTAAGAAAGAAAGAGATATGACCAAAACTGTACTAAACAACACAGAGGACAATGAGAAAAGTCAAGAAAATGAAGAAAAATGAACACAGAGGTAAACAGGACAAAAAACAGTGATAAATATAAAAGAATGGCAAAGAAGTGCAACATAGATATAACTGATACCCTTAAAAGAATTAAAATCAAACAATGGAGTTGACCTAGAATGGCCAATTCCAAGATCTATCCTGGCAAATATAAAATAATAAATACAGTAAATTTACCTGGAATAATATATGTCAAGCTGAAAACAAATATATCAATCATAAGAATAACACATTAATTAATATGAATTATTCTCATTAAAAATAAAAGATTTGAAAAATATAGTTGAGTATTTTTCTATCACGGTGATCCACACACAGATAACAACTATAAACTCTGGATAAAATACAAAATACAATTAGTAGAAGTCAATGGAGAGTAAACAAAAGCAGGCAGATAATGGATGGAAGTTGACCCTTGAAGGAAGAGAACAGTACAGGATGATTTCCTGTTTTTAAAATGACTATTAGCCTCAGGACATACCATAGATGATGGTACATAGAGAAGCTAAAATTTTGATAGAAAACTCAGTTTTCTTAACCTAAAATATCAGATTATAAAGTCTGGAGCAAGCACAAATGCTGAAAAGTAAAAACGAAATCCCAATAAAAAGAGAGGCATGGAGACACTCCATCTCTGTGTAAACCCTGCCCAAATCCCTGGCAGACTGCTAGTAGGTTATACTGCAAGTAGCCCAGTCAGGAATTAAAGAATTATACTGCATAAAAAAAATGGTTTTCAGTTTGTGTCCAACCAAGTTAATTGCTTTGTAGTTAACAACAACAACATTCTTCCAGCCAGGCGTGGTAGCTCATGTCTGTAATCCCACCACTTTGGGAGGCCACTGCAGGTTGGATCACTCGAGGTCAGTATTCAAGACAACAATATTCTTCAAAGGAATATAACAGAATCTGGAGTTCCCCCAATAGCAACCAGGATACAACAGAAAGTTATTTGACATATGAAGGACCAGAAACATGTGACCTATTTCCAAGAGAAAAGACACAGAAATCAATCCAAAAGATGAAACAGATGTTGGAATTCACAGACAAGGATTTCAAAGTGGTCATTAGAGGCATGTTCAATGATATAAAGAAAAATAATACTCATAGTGAAAAGAAGACAAGTTTCAGAAAAGAACAAGAAACAACAATAAAGAATTAACTAAAAATTATAGAACTGAAAAATACAGAATCTGAATTTAAAACTTTAATAGATGGGGTTAACATGAAAATAGAGATGATAGAGGGAAGAATCACTGAGATTAGATATTATTTAATCTGAAGAAGAGAGAAGACAGAAAAGAATTAACAGAGCCTTAAGGAACTATCAGACAACAATGAAAGGTTGTATATATGTAAGAGGAGTCCCAGAAAAAAGAAAAAAAAAAAAGAATGTGGTAGAAAAAGTAACTAGAGAAAGAATGACCAAAATTTTCACAAATTTGGTCAAAGAAATAAACATTACTGATTCAAGAAGCTAAACAAACCCAGCATGGTACTGGCATAAAAACAAAACAGAAGCAAGAACCTAGAAATAAATCCAGATATTTATAGCCAACTGATTTTCAACAAAGATGCCAAAACAGTATTGGGTAAGGAATAGTCTCTTAAATAAATGGTGCTGGGAAAACAAAATACCATATGCAGAATAATGAAACTGGACCCGTTTCTTTCACCATACACAAAAATCAATTCAAAATGGATTAAATACTTTAATGTAAGACCCCAACCTATGAAACTATGAGAAGAAAACATTGGGGAAACACTTCCAGGCATTCAGACTGGGCAAAGATTTTTATGGCAAGGATCTTTTTTGTGCACAGTCAACAAAAGCAAAAATAAACAAATGGGATTATATCAACCAAAAAATCTTCTGCACAGCAAAGGAAACAATCAACAGAGTGAAGAGACAACCTGCAGAATGGGAGGAAATATTTGCAAACTATTCGTCTGACAAGGAATTGATAGCCAGTATATGCAAAGAACTCAAACAACTCAATAGCAAAAAATTATAATAATCCGATTTAAAAATAGGCAAATAAGCTGGACACCTTAAAAGAAGACATAGAAATGGCCAACAGGTATATGAAAAAAATGCTCAACATCACTAATCATCAGGGAAATGCAAACCAAAACCACAATGAGATATCTCCTCACACCTGTTAGAATGGCTATTTTTAAAAAGACAAAAAATAACAAATGCTGGCAAGGCTGCAGAGAAAAGGGAACTCTTACACACTCTTGGTAGGAATGTAAATTAGTAAAGCCATTATGTAAAACATCATGGAGGTTCCTCAAAAAACTAAAATAGAACTACTTTATGATCCAGCAATCCTATTACTAGGTACATATTCAAAGGGAAGGAAATTCGTGTGTCAAAGAAATATCTGCACGCCCATATTTATTGTAGCACTCTTCACAATAGCCAAGATATAGAATCAACCTAAGTGTCCATCAACAGACGAACGGATAATGTGATACGTGGAATATTATTTAACCACAAAAAGAATGAAATTCTGTTGTTTACGGCAACATGGGTGAATCTGGAGGATATTATGTTAAGGAAAATAAGCCAGGCAGAGAAAGATCAGTAACACATGCTCTCACTTATATATCGAAACTAAAAAAAACTGACTTCAGAGAAGAGAGTAGAATAGTAGTTACTAGAGGCAGGGAAGGGTAAGAAAAAGGGTGGGATAGCCAAAGCTGGTTAACATGGATACAAATGTATAGCTACATAGGCGGAATAAGCTCTAGTGCTCTATAGCACTGCAGGGTGAATATAATTAACAATTAATTTTATATTTTCAACTATCTAGAAGAGCAGATTTTGAATGTTCCCACATACAAACACACACACACACACAGATAAATGTTTGAGGTGACAGATATGCTAATTATCATGATTTAATCATTACACATTATATACACATATCAAAATATCACACTGTACCCCATAAATATATAAAATTATGTCAATTGAAAAGAAAAAAGCAACAAACCCTAAAAAGCCATATGAAACCTTTAAAACTAAAATAAAATGTTGAAAATTTATAAAATTTAAAGAGATTTTTAAAATTCTCATCTGAGGTACCAAATTAAAAGATAATGTATAATGATACACATTTCTTCTGGAGGACCAGGTCAGTTAAGAAAAAAATCTGCTTGCAACTCTGCTACCAGCTATTTCCTTAAGTTTCTCCAAAATAATGACAGCAAGATAGGTCTCAGGAAGTGGCAGAGGGAAAATGTAGTGAGAACCAACTGAGAAACTAACTTTGGGCTTCACAATCTCCTTCATCCTCTTGATTTCCTCCTTAGACATGACATCATAATACCTGATGATGTCCCACTCATCCTCCTCTTCCAAGTGGGTGTTGAGTAGCTGTGGAGCTCTCTTGCCATAGCAGTACCTACAGAAAGCCTCTGCTGTTTCTGTAGTGCCTGGGGAGCACACAGCAACAGGCTCTGGCTTAAGTCCCAGTCCCCTCTGGCTGCAGGCACTAGCCCCACTCCTTATGCCCACCTCTTTCACCCCTCAGAACTGAAACAAAAGTCCTCTTCTTGGTTGGCACAAATGACAAACATAAATCATTCAATGGCTTATCTGCCAAGAACATTCCTTCTCACATCTATAAGCTCTATGAGGGAAGCCACCCTTACACAAGACTCGTACAACAGTAACAATTCAATTTATATGGGTCTGGAGATAAACAGCCTTTCTCTTCCAGTCATCTTTCTATAATGTCCAGGGTAACTAGCTCACTCCCTTGAGTGACCGTACAGTGGTTTCTATTCTGTATAGCCTTGCTACTCCCAGTGTGGCCCATGGACCAGCAGCACTAGCATCAGATGGGAGATGTTAGAAATACAGACTCTCAAGCTCTACTCTAACTTACTGAACCAAGATCTGTGTTTTTGCAAGATTCTCAGGTGATTCCCATGCACAATGAAGTTTGAAAACTGTCTAACAAAGCAAAACCCAAGTTCTATATCATGACCCACCTGATCCTACACAATACAAGCCTGCCTATTTTAACATCTTGAATACCGTAGTTTCCCTTTTCAAATTTTATGCTCTGCTAATATAAAAAATTATTGCTGTTCTCAAAATATAGTGTAATTTTTTTTACTGTACATTTGCACATGGAATAGCATCAGCCTAAAACTTCTCTTACTACCATTGTCTGCATGAAATTCTAGTTCAAGAGTCCTCTCCTTGTGAACTCTCAATCCTCTCTGTCCTACAGTAGAGTTAACTGCATCTTCTGTGTTGCCACCAAACTTTGCACATACCACTATGTACATTTTAAATTTGAAGGGGCATATATTATTTATTTTCCCACAGGTATCACTAGTACTGAGCCAGAAACACAACAAGTACAAAACATTAATGCTAATCAGGCCAAAATAGAGGCAAAAAGTAACTTTCCAAAGGCAATAATCTAACAAGCTATTAAGAAAATGTCCCATGAATTAATCAAAGTAGAGTGTAATAATTAAGACATGATGAAAGACTGAGAAAAATACTAATTTTTTTTCTATAGGCGTATAATAAAAAATTATTCAAAAGTAATATAAATAATGGTCTTAATGCCTAGCACCTAAGTAGCCATCAATAAAAGTAAGTGCTCAATATAACTGTAACACTGAGAGAGACCCAGAGGTGCATTTCAGGGACAGGTCTGAGGACTAGAATACTTTCTCAAACAAATCTGGCCCTTCAAAGCCAAGGTCCCAAGCATTCATATTACCAGGTAATCTGAAGGTCTCTCAAGTACCCTAAGCACCCCTTTCAACCCCATCCACCTCCTTTCCCATTTTTACAACTGTCTTTGTCTATCTGGGCTTCTCTAAAAAAATACCTTTGATTGAGTGGCTTATAAACAAGAGAAATTTATTTTTCACAGCTTGGAGGCTGGAAGTCCAAGATGAAGGCACCCAGCAGATTCACTGTCTGGTGAGAGCCTGCTTTCTGGTTCACACATGGAGCCTTCTAGCTGTGTTCCCACATCGTGGGAAGGGTGAGACAGGGAGCTCTCTTGGGTCTCTTGGAAAAGGGCACTAATAGCCTCCCAAAAGACCTCACTTGCTAATACTATCACCTGTGGGTTAGGGTTTCAACATATGAATTCCAGAGGGACACAAACATTTAGAGCATACCAACGAGTTTGATATCCTCTCCACAGCAGAGGCTCTCATAGACCTTCCAGTTTTGCAGACGGTCCAGAGAATCCTCAAGGACGCTACTCAATGTCTCCTTCTTGGTCTTTGATGCCTTGTATCCAAGCTTTCCTGCCCTTTCTTCCTCCAACAAGTTCATAAAGTTGGCAGATTCAGCTGGACTTGTTTGCGAGAGGAGTCTGGACATCGCAAAGAAGAGAGGGTAGGAAACAGCTAGCAATCAGAGAGGTCACTTAGAGAAGCTCTGCAAATCCCTTCAAACTACTCTCACAAACCTGTGTAGAATTTGAACATTGTCCAGAATTAGAATTGAGAGGGAAATAAAGATTAGGGTGGAGAAAACCCACCTCACCTTTCTTCACCCACTAGGGCCAAGGACCCTAGCACAGACAGGGAGCCAGGGGTCCTACCTCATTCACAATTCACCTTTATGCTGATCACATCTGCTTCCCAATGTGTTTTCATGACAATGTTATGTTTTATACCATGTGCTGACCATAGTTAAAATGTACACTAGAGTCCCAGATAACTTATACCTTCCCTGATAATTTCCACAGGTATTATCATCTTATGTGCTTTCACAATACCCAAGAGAAAAGTCCAAGCAAGATTTTGGTTTCCCGGCATTCAGAAAAGAAAATTGAGTCCCAAAGTAATCCAGGAAGTTAGGTCATGGTCATATAGAAAAAGAGGAGCAGATCAGAATTAAGAGCCTAGACATCTAACTCTAGTTCAAGGCTCCTACCAAAATAATTGAATTTACAAAGCTTATTTTTTTATGGCAGTCATGAAGGACTCCCCCATGCTAGCCAAAGACAAAGACAGGGCACTGGCAATTGTGTCAACAGAAGATTTTCCTAACATGAGTTAGGGCAGCAAAGTCTAAGAGTGTGAAATCGGCTGGGCACAGTGGCTCAAGCCTGTAATCCCAACACTTAGGGAGGCAGAGGCGGGTGGATGACCTGAAGTCAGGAGTTCAAGAACAGCCTGGCCAACATGGTGAAACCGTGTCTCTACTAAAAATACAAAATGAACAGGGCATGGTGGTGGATGCCTGTAATCCCAGCTACTCAGGAGGCTGAGGCAGGAGAATCACTTGAACCCAGGAGGCGGAGGTTGCAGTGAGCCAAGATAATGCCACTGCACTCCAGCCAGGGCGACAGAGCAAGCTCTGTCTTGAAAAAAAAAAAAAAAAAGAGTGTAAAATCTTCCCAAGAATCTAAAACGGGTTTTTATGATGACATAACTAAAAGAAAATATATTGCAGTCAAATTAGAAGTTGCCCTTTGGTCAGCTACAGTGATTATAAATCCAGTATTTGAGTATATTTCCCTTAGCTCTCACAATACTCTGAATCTCCATTATATCACTTGCCACACAATCCACTGAAGATGTCTGTTTAAATACCTAGTCTACCACCACCATCCCCAAATAGACATAAGATATTCTGGGCGCAGGCCATAAATGTTTCACTTTTTTTGCCTAGTACAGCACCCTAGCATGTAACAGATCTTAAGTTTGCTGAATTCACTAAAAATGAGGTCACTGTAGCATCCCCAGTTCTTGGTTGCCTACTTTATGCCAGAACATCTCCTTGGATAGAAATGGAATGTACTACCTGTCAAGGAGCTCCTTCTACTTTTTGGCGGTTAAGATTTATATATATACTTTAAGCTCTGGGATACATATGCAGAACATGCAGGTTTGTACATAGATATACACGCACCATGGCAGTTTGCTGCCCCTATCAATCTGTCATCTACATTACGTATTTCTCCTAATACTATCCTTCCCCTAGCCCCCCGCCCCCTGATAGGTCCCGGTGTGTGATGTGTCCCCTCCCTGTGTCCATGTGTTCTAATTGTTCAACTCCCACTTATGAGTGAGAACATGCCATGTTTGGTTTTCTGTTTCTGTGTTAATTTGCTGAGAATGATGGTTTCCAGCCTCACTCACATCCCTGCAAAGGACATAAACTCATTCTTTTTATGGGTGCATAGTATTCCATAGTGTGTATGTGCCACATTTTCTTTATCCAGGCTATCACTGATGGACATGTGGATTGGTTCCAAGTCTTTGCTATTGTGAATAGTGCTGCAATAAACATACGTCTGCATGTGTCTTTATAGTAGAATGATTTATAATCCTTTGGGTATATACCCAGTAATAGGATTGGTGAGTCAAATGGAATTTCCGGTTCTAGATCCTTGAGGAATTGCCACACTGTCTTCCACAATGGTCGAACTAATTTACACTCTCACCAACAGTGTAAAAGCATTCCTATTTCTCCACATCCTCTCCAGCATCTGTTGTTTCCTGACTTTTTAATGACCACCATTCTAACTGGTGTGAGATGGTATCTCATTGTGGTTTTGATTTGCATTTCTCTAATGACCAGTGATGATGAGCTTTTCTTCATATGTTTTTTGGCCACATAAATGTCTTCTTTTGAGAAGTGTCTGTGCATATCCTTTGCCCACATTTTGATAGGTTTTTTGATGTAACTTTGTTTAATTTCCTTGTAGATTCTGAACATTAGATGTTTGCCAGATGGATAGACTTAGGTTTAAGTCTTTAATTCATCTTGAGTTAATTTTTGTATAAGGTGTAAGGAAGGGATCCAGTTTCAGTTTTCTGCATATAGCTAGCCAGTTTATCCAACACCATTTATTAAATAGGGAATACTTCCCCCATTGCTTGTTTTTGTCAGGTTTGTTAAAGATCAGGTGGTTGTAGATGTGTGGCATTTTTTCTGAGGCCTCCGTTCTGTTCTATTAGTCTATATATCTGTTTTGGTACCAGTACCGTGCTGTTTTGGTTAGTGTAGCCTTGTAGTATAGTTTGAAGTCAGGTAGCATGATACCTTCATCTTTGTCCATTTTGCTTAGGATTGTTTTGCTAGCTTTGTTTCGGTTCCATCTGACATTTAAAGTAACTTTTTCTAATTTTGTGAAGAAAGCCAATGGTAGCTTAAAGGGGATAGCATTGAATCTATAAATTACTTTGGGCAGCATGGCCATTTTCATGATATTGACTTTTTCTGTCCATGATCATAGAATATTTTTCCATTTCTTTGTGTCCTCTCTTATTTCCTTGAGCAGTGGTTTGTAGTTCTCCTTGAAGAGATTCTTCACATCCCTTGTAAGTTGTATTCCTAGGTATTTTATTCTCTTTGTAGCAGTTGTGAATGGGAGTTCACTCATGATTTGGCTATTATTGGTGTATAGAAATGCTTCTGATTTTTGCACATTGATTTTGTAAACTGAGACTTTGCTGAAGTTGTTTATCAGCTTAAGAAGTTTTTGGGCTGAGAAGATGGGGTTTTCTAAACATACAATCATGTCATCTCCAAACAGGGACAATTTTACTTCCTCTCTTCCTATTTGAATACACTTTATTTCTTTCTCTTGCCTGATTGCTCTGGCCAAAACTTCCAATACTATGTTGGATAAGAGTGATAAGAGAGGGCATCCTTGTCTTGTGCTGGTTTTCAAAGGGAATGCTTCCAGCTTGTGCCCATTCAGTATGATATTGACTGTGAGTCTGTCATAAATAGCTCTTATTATTTTGAGATACGTTCCATCAATACCTAGCTAATTGAGAGTTTTTAGCATCAAGGGGTGTTGAATTTTGTGGAAGGCCTTTTCTGCATCTATTGAGATAATCAGGTGGAAAACCAAATGTTCTGCCACTGGTTCTGTTTATGTGATGGATTACACTGATTGATTTGTGTATGTTGAACCAGTCTTGCATCCAAGAAATGAAGCCAACTTGATCGTGGTGGATAAGCTTTTTGATGTGCTGCTGGATTCTGTTTGCCAGTATTTTATTGAGGATTTTTGCATTGATGTTCATCAGGGATATTGATCTGAAGTTTTCTTTTTCTGTTGTGTCTCTGCCAGGTTTTGGTATCAGGATGACACTGGCCTCATAAAATGAGTTAGGAAGGAGTCCTTCTTTTTCTATTGTTTAGAATAGTTTCAGAAGGAATGGTAGCAGCTCCTCTGTATCTCTGGTAGAATTCAGCTGTGAATCTGTCTGGTCCTGGGCTTTTTTTGGTTGGCAGGCTATTAATTACTGCCTCAACTTCAGAACTTGTTATTGGTCTACTCAGGGATTTGACTTCTTCCTGATTTAGTGTTGGGAGGGTGCATGTGCCTAGGAATTTATCCATTTCTTCTAGATTCTTTAGTTTATTTGGGTAAAGGTATTTTTAGTATTCTCTGATGGTAGTTTGTATTTCTGTGGGATCAGTGGTGATATCCCCTTTATCATTTTTCATTGTGTCTATTTGATTCTTCTCTCTTCTCTACCAGTCTAGCTAGAAGTTGATCTGTTTTGTTAATTTTTCAAAAAAAAAAAACCTCCTGGATTCATTGATTTTTTTGAAGGGTTTTTCGTGTCTCTATCTCCTTCAGTTCTGCTCTGGTCTTAGTTATTTCTTGTCTTCTGTTAGCTTTTGAATCTGTTTGCTCTTGCTGCTTTAGTTCCCTTCCTGACTTTTGCTAGCTTTGAATTTGTTTGCTTTTGCTGCTTTAGTTCTTTTAATTGGGATGTTAGGGTGTTGATTTTAGTTTAGGTAATTCCTGCTTTCTCTTGTGGGTATTTAGTGGGCATTTCCCTCTAGACACTGCTTTAGCTGTATCCCAGAGATTTTGGTACATTGTGTCTTTGTTCTCATTAGTTTCAAAGAACTTATTTATTTCTGCCTTAATTTCATGATTTACCCAGTAGTCATTTAGGAGCAGGTTGTTCAGTTTCCATGTAGTTGTACGGTTTTTTGTTTTTTGGTTTTTTTTTTTTTTTTGAGACAATCTTGCTCTGTTACCAGGCACCAGGCTGGAGTGCAGTGGCGCAATCTCGGCTCACTGCAACCTCCGCCTCCCGGGTTCAAGCAATTCTCCTGCCTCAGCCTCCAAGTAGCTGGGACTACAGGCACGCGCCAACATTCCCAGCTAATTTTTGTATTTTTTTAGTAGAGACAGGGTTTCACCATGTTGGCCAGGATGGTCTCAATCTCTTGACCTCGTGACCCGCCCGCCTCGGCCTCCCAAAGTGCTGGGATTACAGGCATGAGCCACTGTAGTTGTACAGTTTTGAGTTTCTTAATCCTGAGTTCTCATTTGATTGCACTGTGGTCTGAGAAACTGTTTATGATTTCTGTTCTTTTGCATTTGCTGAGGAAGGTTTTACTTCCAATTATGTGGTCAATTTTAGAGTAAGTGTGATGTGGTGCTGAGAAGAATGTATACTCTGTTGATTTGGGGTAGAGAGTACTGTAGATGTCTATTAGGTATGCTTGGTCCAGAGCTGAGTTCAAGTCCTGAATATTCTTGTTAATTTTCTTTCTTGTTGATAGAAACAAGACTGACAGTGGGGTGTTAAAAATCTCCCACTACTATTGTGTGGGAGTCTAAGTCTCTTTGTACATCTCTGAGAAGTTGCTTTATGACTTCTCAGTCATAAAAAACAAAGAAAGGCATGTAATACCCTTCTTTGCCTTTATTGGCTTAAAGTCTATTTTATTAGAGACTAGGACTGCAACTCCTGCCGGTTTTTTTTTCTTTCTTTCCATTTGTTTGGTAAATATTCTTCCATCCCTTTATTTTAACCCTATGTGTGTCTTTGCACATGAGATAGGTCTCCTGAATACTGCACACCGATGGGTCTTGACTCTTAATCAAATTTGCCAGTCTGTGTCTTTTTAACTGGGGCATTTAGCCTGTTTACATTTAAGGTTAATATTGTAATGTGTGAATCTGATCCTGTCATTATGATGCTAGTTGGTTATTTTGCCCATTAGTTGATGCAGTTTCTTCATATTGTCAATGATCTTTATAATTTGGTATGTTCTTGCAGTGGCTGGTACTGGTTTTTCCTTTCCATATTAGTGCTTCCTTCAGGAGCTCTTGCAAGGCAGGTAGCTCTTGCAAGCAAATCCCTCAGCATTTGCTTGTCTGGAAAGGATTTTATTTCTCCTTCACTCATAAAGCTTAGTTTGGCTGGATATAAAATTCTGGGCTAAAAATTGTTTTCTGCAATGTACCCATCTGACAAAGGGCTAATATCCAGAATCTACAAAGAACTAAAACAGATTTACAAGAAAAAAACAAGCCCATTCAAAAGTGGGTGAAGGATATGAACAGACACTTTACAAAAGAAAACATATATGAAGCCAACAAACATAGGAAAAAATGCTCATCATCACTGGTCATTAGAGAAATGCAAATCAAAAGTACATTGAGATACCATCTCACGCCAGTTAGAATGGCGATCATTAAAAAATCTGGAGACAACAGATGCTGGAGAGGATGTGGAGAAATAGAAACACTTTTACACTGTTGGTGGGAGTGTAAATTAGTTCAACCATTGTGGAAGACAGTGTGGCGATCCTCAAGGACCTAGAAATAGAAATACCATTTGACCCAGCAATCCCATTACTGGGTATAGACCCATAGGATTATAAATCGTTCTATTATAAAGACACATGCACATGTATGTTCACTGCGGCACTGTTTACAATAGCAAAGACCTGGAACCAACCCAAATGTCCATCATTGATAGACTGGATAAAGAAAATGTGACACATATCCACAATGGAATACTATGCAGCCATAAAAAATGATGAGTTCATGTTCTTCATAGGAACATGGATGAATCTGGAAACTCAGTTTGCTGAGAATGATGGTTATCACTCATAGGCAGGTGTTGAACAATTAGAACACATGGACACAGGGAGGGGAGCATCACACACTGCAGTCAGTAGGGGGAGGTTAGGGGAGGGAGAGCAGGGGTGGGGAGGGTGGGGAGGGATAATGAGGGGAGAAATACCAGATACAGATGATGGGGGAATGAAGGCAGCAAACCACCTTGCCATGTATGCACCTATGCAACAATCCTGCATGATCTGCACATGTACCCCAGAACCTAAAGTACAATTAAAAAAAAAAAAAAAAGATTTCCAACATAGTAATGTTTGCCACTATTATTAGTGGTAACTGATTTAAATGGTAAATTTAATGTATCTATTGTAAAGGAGATTAAATTATATATTCTATGTTTCATAGTATAATGTATTTTTAACCATATTTTAACAATGAAAAATATTCACATGATAAAAATGTCTATAATTTGTAGCTCTGTTAATAGAAATATCTAATTTATAACAAATTTTGGTAACAAGCAAATTTTAAGCTGAGCCACCAAAAAAAATAAAAGTCATCACCATCATGTCAAAGGAACTAGTAACATATGTATCTTAGTAACAACAACAATTTGCTTTTACTTAATAGACTGACCTATTAAGCTCTTTAATGACCTATCTAATTCTAAGATGGACTGCTTATTTGTTAGCATCAAGATTGAAGCTGCGGTTCCCTTTTCATGGTCAAGGAAAGCATTCAAGACAGTCTACCTCAGCTAAACAAAAATTTGTTCCTTGGTACTACTATTTTTTTTTTTTGAGATGGAGTCTCGCTCTGTCACCCAGGCTGGAGTACAGTGGTGTAATCTCGGCTCACTGCAACTTCTGCCTAGTTCAAGCGATTCTCCTGCCTCAGCCTCCCAAGTAACTGCGACTCCAGGTGTGGGCCACCACACCCAGCAAATATATGTATGTATGTGTGTATATATATATATATATATATTTTTTTTTTTTTTTCGTAGAGACAGAGTTTCATCATGTTGGTCTGGCTATTCTCGAACTCCTGGCCTCAGGTGATACACCCACCTCGGCCTCCCAAAGTGTTGTAATTACAGTTTGCTATTCCGACCCCTTGGTATTACTTTTGATATAAATGTTAAATTGAGTATACTAAAGTACAAATCCAGTCAGTTGTGACAAATAATCCATAATTAGTAGAATTAAGCAAAAATTCAAGGATCATATTAAATAAAATCTGGATCATGTTGTTATCTGCTAAACTGTAAAGGCTAGAATGAACTCAAGGAGTATAAACAGTTTTCTCCAAAATAAATCTATTTTTTAAAAGAAAGGTAAAGGCCGGGTGTGGTGGCTCACGCTTGTAATCCCAGCACTTTGGGAGGCCAAGGCAGGCAGATCACAAGGTCAGGAGTTCGAGATCAGCCTGGCCAATATGGTGAAACCCAGTCTCTACTAAAAAGACAAAAATTAGCTGGGCACAGTGGCAGGTGTGTATAGTCCCAGCTACTCATGAGGCTGAGGCAGGAGAATTGCTTGAACCTGGGAGGCAGAGGTTGCAGTGAGCCGGGACCATGCCACTTGCACCCCACCCTGGGCAACAGAGCGAGACTCCATCTCAAAAAAAAAAAAAAAAAAAAAGGTAAATAATTTGAATTAATTCTCTCTTCAAACAATGTATCCATTGTTAGGCACCATATTGTTAGAAATAATATTAGAGGAGATGAATGTAAAGGAAAGGATTAAAAAAAATTTTCTCCGGTCCCTTCTATTGGAGGCAGGTTCTAAGACTTGATAGCTGTATCCAATCCAAGAGCATCTGTTTATAACTGTACATTCCTTAGTATAATTATTTCACTGTTATTTATATATCCCCTGCCTGATTATATGCTTCATGGGAGCAAGAACCATACCTGTTCAGATTACCACTGTATCATTACTTCCTACCAGAACTTCTAGCTCCTACACTGGGACAGATTAAGCACTCAGTAATAGCCGTGGCTGGTCTCACTGCCAATCCCATTCTTCCTAGGTGGATACACAGTGGTGCCAGAGATTAAGAGAGTGCCCCCAAGAATTCATGGGTAAGACGTTCTGATATCTGACTTACAATTAGCACCCCAAAAAAGATCAGCAATGCCTTCAGTAGGCCTTACTGTTAAATTCACAAGAAGACAGGATAATGCTGGCTTTTAGCAGAAGCATTCTAACCAAAAGGAAATACATCTCTTCTATGTCCTGAACACATCCAAAAATTTGAATAATGTCATTTTTACTAAAAATCTTCATGGACAGCATATAAGAATTAGAACTAAGAGAACATGTTCTAGGAGTGCCTCTCCTATAACTATTTCTCTTGATGGACAAATAAGTGAGGCCAAATCTGAGAGCTGTGCTTTGAATAAGAAATAAAGCATCCAGAAAAGTCATTCCAACAAATCAAATTTAGGGAAAGAAATTCTCCATATGGTCCAATCTGGCTACTAATGTTTGACTTGCTGGATATTTTCCTTAGGGACCTAACCATCTAAAGAAAGATCTTAGAGTTTTCCTATTGGAAGCCAGTCAAGGAAATACCACACTAGAATTTAGGGTTCCTTTTTTTCAGTAACCCCTCAAGCCTTTCCTATTAATACAGAATTCATGCTTTCTTTATTTTCATAATACTGTCCTTTACTCAGTGGGGATCTTCAAAACTATCAACTGTCCTTAAAGTTGACTCTGGGCATCATAACCATTGTCAGTATGTTTTAAATAAAGGTACAAGTCTACATTTAAAGGTTTTTTTTTTCTTCTTGAGACGGAGTCTCACTGTCGCCCAGGCTGGAGTGCAGTGCATGGTATCAGCTCACTGCAACTTTTGCCTCCTGGGTTTAAGCAATTTTCCTGCCTCAGTCTCCCAAGTAGCTGAAACTTACAGGCACACGCCACCATGCTCAGCAAATTTTTATACGCATTTTTTAGTAAAGACAGGGTTTCACCAGGTTGGCCAGGTTGGTCTTGAACTCCTGACCCCCAGTAATCCGCACGCCTTGGCCTCCCCAAGTGTTGAAATTATAGGCATGAGCCACTGTGCCTGGCCTCAAGCCTATAGGATTTTTTAATAAAGATAATTCAATATTCCCCCATTTATTCTTGGCTCATAAATTCTTTTAGAGCTAGGACTGGTGTCAACCAAATAAAATCTAGGTCAGCAGATACTTTTCATTCCTACCACAGTATCTCTACTCTTTGACTTATCAGAGTACTTCTTGCTTTAACAGATTAAATTCTATTCAAGTAATTAATAGGCCATCTTTATCATTATGTTTCCTTGAAGAATGCAATACTGTAAATCAATGTACTACATGGAAATAGGTTATCCTTAATTTATGCTCAAGAATATTCCATAATGGCCAGATTACAGGCCTCCCAAAGTGTCTATAATCCCAGCACTTTGGGAGGCCAAGATGGGTAGATCACCTGAGGTCAGGAGTTTGAGACCAGCCTGGCCAACATAGTGAAACCCCGTCTCTACTAAAAATACAAAAAATTAGCTGGGCATGGTGGCAGGTGCCTGTAATCTCAGCTACTCAGGAGGCTGAGGCAGGAGGTTGCTTTTACCTGGGAGGTGGAGGTTGCAGTGAGCTGAGATTGCATCACTGCACTCAACCCTGGGCCACAAGAGCGAAACTCTGTCTCAAAAAAAAAAAATTCCATAATAAACAAAAACTCATCAAGTAGTTGTTAGTGGTTATCTTCTAGGGAGAGGGACAAAGGTGTGGTAGAGTAGAAAGGAGGCTTTTACACTTTTTACACAAATAACACCTTATGCAAATATTGCCTTTAATTTTTTTTTTTCAAGTAATATTACAGGGCTCTATTTTAAATGCTCCAATCGTGACAACTAATTTTTATACTCATAAAAATTATTTACTCGATGCAGGCAGACTGCTTGAGGCCTGGAGTTCAAGACCAACCTGGCCAACATGGTGAAAACCTGTCTCTATTAAAAATGCAAAAATTAGCTGGGCATGGTGGCGCATTCCTGTAATCCCAGCTTCTTGGGAGGCTGAGGCATGACAATTGCTTGACCCTGAGAGGCAGACGTTGCAGTGAGCCAAGAGTGGACCACTGCATTCCAGCCTGGGTGACAGAGCAAGACTCTGTCCAAAAACAAACAAACAAACAAAATATATACATGTCATTTATATATTTTTAAAATAAATATATGTATATTTTAATATATTAAACATATTTATTTTTGACTCTGTATATTATTATTTTATATACTTATAAAATAATAAGTGCTGACTGGGTACAGTGGCTCATGCCTGTAATCCCAACACTTAAGGAGCCAAGCCAGGTGGAACTGTTGAGCCCAGGAGTTCAAGACCAACCTGGAATACATGGAAAAACTGAGTCTCTACTAAAAATACAAAAAGTTAGCTGGGCATGGTGGTATGCGCCTATAGTCCCAGCTATTTGGGAGGCTGAGGTGCGAGAATCACCTGGGCCTGGGAAGTTGAGGTTGCAGTGAACCGTGTTCGTGCCACTGCACTCCAACCTGGGCAACAAGAATGATTCCCCGTCTCAAAAATAATAAGTACTTAAATTTTCAAATTCATAGGTAGACCCAGATATTCTAGATCCCTTAGTCTAACAGTACATATTTGACTACAGAGATAAGTTTTTTAACTCTTCCAGTAATAGCTTTTACGTATTTCTGCCCTCTTTATGGAATGGCTCCAAAGGTCAAGTACCAAACGCAAAGATTTTAATAACTATATGATAATCATAAAATACTACTTTTAGAGGTTAGGCACAGTAGCTCATGTGCATAATCCCAGCACTCCGGGAGGCCAAGACAGAAAGATCGCTTGAGGCCAGGAGTTTGAGACCAGCCTGGGAAACACAGCAAGATTCCGTCTCCATGAAAAATTAAAAGTCCGGGAGCAGTGGCTCATGCCTATAATCCCAGCACTTTGGGAGGCTGAAGCGGGTGGATCACGAGGTCAAGAGATCAAGACCATCCTGGTCAACATGGTGAAACCCTGTCTCTACTAAAAATACAAAAAAATTAGCTGGGCATGGTGGCGCGTGCCTGTAGTCCCAGCTACTCGGGAGGCTGAGGCAGGAGAATTGCTTGAACCTAGTAGGCAGAGGTTGTGGTGAGCTGAGATCGTGCCACTGCACTCAAGCCTGGGTAACAAGAGCAAAATTCCAACCAAAAAAATAATAATAAAAATAAAAAGTAAAAAAATACAACACTACTTCTGTAGTACTTTTATTAAGTAACAGTTCAAATCTCAACTTTTGAATAAACTAATAATGAACTTCAATGCCTTATCAAGATCCTGAATCACAAGTAAAATCATGGCCTTAAAGGCAAACAAACATAAATCCATGAGCTTGATACAATGAATAGTGGGCTAAGAAAGTCACCTCCAATATTCTACTTATTCCAAAATTAAAAGTATAACTTACTTGTTATAAAATCAATCTATTCAATTTCAAAAACATGTTTTGAACAATGTTTCATTACCTGTGGCTGGGTTGATGCTGGCTGCAATATGAAAGTGGCAAAGTGCATTGGCATGCAGTGGAGTGTTCCTGTGAACATGATGAGGATCCTGCTGATGTGGCAGATATCCAGTATGTGCTACAAGTGCAAGTGATCTCCTCCGACCTCTACGAAAATGTCTCAGATTTACCTGTGTGAATAGAAACAAAACTAATATCTATGTTGTCAAAAGTTGTATATGTGTAAGCTACATAACAACTGTCAGAAGTTACATTTATCCTAGTTCAGAACATTTTATGTGTAAAAACACCTTCAACATTTTGCAAATTTGAATCCTGAAGAATAAAGCTATGACTTAAAGTACCTGGTTCTTCTCTTAATCCTCACACACAGTATTTTGCAATTTTTATTTGGTTTGTTTTCTTAAAATGTATTTCCTAAAATCTAACGTTAAAATTTTTTTACCAATACTATTGTCTGTGAATGACATCTCTATATAATCTGTCCTCTTTTGTCTATAGCTAACTCCTTGTGACTACAAAGTATTAAATAATATTACCTTTGCACATGGGACATTTCATAATTTACAAAGCATTTTCATAGAGATCATCCCATTTGAGGCCATGAGGCAGGCAGTGCAAATATTGTTATTCTCATTTTTCATATGATAAAATATTTTATAGAGAACCAAGGTCATCTAGCTAAGAAGATGCAGGGAAAAAGGTAGAACAAGTCTTCAGATTCCTGGTCAGTAACTTCTTTCAGCTATTACTACCTGTAACCATTCTATTCATTGCTAAGTCAACATAGATTTTATTACATTCTAAGCCATCAGAATACTATTCAAATTAGAAAAATAGTTGCTGCAAAATTACACAAAGCATTCAAAGATAAATTGTTTTAAAATCACTTATGTTTTGGGGGCTGGGCGTGGTGGCTCACGTCTGTCATCCCAGCACTTTGGGGGGAAGAGACGTGCAGACCTTTTGAGGCTAGGAGTTCGAGACCAGCTTGGGTGGGAGGATTACTTGAGCCAACGTGGAAAAACACCATTTCTACTAAAAATACAAAGATTAGCTGGGCGTGATGGCACACACCTGTAATCCCAGCTACTCAGCATGCTGAGGCAGGAGAATTGCTTGAAACCAGGAGGCAGAGGTAGCAGTGAGCTGATATGCTACTACACTCCATCCCAGGCGACAGAGAAGACTCTGTCTCAAACAAACAAACAAACAAAAAACAATAAAAACAAAATCCACAAAAAAATAAAATCACTTCCTGTTTTCAATATTAAGAAAATGTAAGGCTGGGAGCCATGGCTTATGCCTGTAATCCTAGCCCTTTGGGAGGCCGAGGCAGATAGATCACTTGAGGTCAAGAGTTCGAGACCAGCCCTGGCCAACATGGTGCAGCCCTCTCCCTGCTAAAAATACAATAATTAGCTGAGCATGGTGATGCACACCCATAATCCCAGCTACTCAGGAGACTAAGACTAGGAGTACAATGAGCCAAGATCACACAACTGCACTCCAGCCTGGTTGACAGAGTGAGACTCTGTTTCAAAAAAAAAAAATGGTAAGAAGAAGAATCTGTATTACTATTCTACTATTGCTTCTCAGCCTTTAGGCTAAAATCAAGTGTATTACTATCTTTAGTGTATCCAAACATCAAAAATTGACTTTTACTCTCCAGATTAATCTGTAAAGACCCCAAGTTCTGGGGGGTAGGGTGGGGTTTCTAAAGATAAAATGGTAGGAGAAGAAAATAGGATAAACTACTTAAGCTCTAAGAAAGAAAAAAAATTTTTTTTTTTTTGAGACAGAGTCTCACTCTGTCACCAGGCGCTAGGCTGGAGTGCAGTGGTGCAATCCCGGCTCACTGCAACCTCCACCTCCCAGGTTCAAGCAATTCTCCTGCCTCAGCCTCCCGAGTAGCTGGAACTACAGGCACACGCCACCACACCCAGCTAATTTTTTGTATTTTTTAGTAGAGACAGTTTCACCATGTTGGCCTGGATGGTCTCGATCTCTTGACCTTGTGATCCGCCCGCCTTGGCTTCCCCAAGTGCTGGGATTACAGGCGTGAGCCACCACGCCCAGCCTGTTATTTTTAAGAGTCAAATATTTGCATTCTCAGATTTTACTTTATGTTACTTTAGCTAAGTTAAATGTAATCATCCTTTTATCATCATCATCAGTTAACCTAAAATTAACTTGATAATTATGGGTAGTTTTGTGCTCCAGACAAAATCTAGACAAAAATATATTTTTTGAACCAAATAAAACTGAAAATTTTCTAAGAATTATTTTCCTAGGATATAGATTTTTTTAATAATATTACTATGTAACCAAAAAAGCAATGTACCAAAGATTTTAAAACTTGTAGTACGTTATGTAACAAAAACACTCACTTCCAAAGCATTTTGAACTCGTTCTTTACCAGAAGCATTTCTCTTGAAGTTATTTGTTAAATTAATTGATTCAGTCCAATGGTTGTAGTCACCTCCATATAGCAAACAATCATTTGGTAAAAATGTCTCTACCCAAAGACGACACACATTATCTTTGCAGCAAGTCAACAGTACATTACATACAGAAGCCCTAAGGAATAAAAAGATTTTAGAAGCAAAAATACAAATTTCACATAGTATCACAGACAATGCTATGATGTTTCTTTAATTACTTAAAAGTTCCATTCTTTGGGGGGAGGGGCAAAAAAAATTAAAAGTTCCAACTAAAGTACCAATGAAGAAAATGTGACTATGTACAGATTCCATCACAGCAAATGCCTGCCAACCTATTTCTTTTCTGCCTAGAATTCAGTAGTTCTTGTTTCAATAACATTGCCAAATTTTCTTTCTTTCTTTTTTTAAGAGATGTGGTCTCACTATGTTTCCCAAGCTGTTCTCAAACTCCTGGGTTCAAGCAATCCTCCAGGCTCAAGTAATCTTCCCACCTCATCCTGCGATTACAGGCATGTGCCACCATCCCAGCTCTCACTAAGATTATTTTTACATCTATAAAAACAAAGACTGAGATTAAGCTACGATTTCTCAGTTGACACACAAGAAATAACTACATCTTCTAACAAAATTTTCTGATTTATTGAGTGGATAGTTCTCTGAATTATATCATATGCTTCATTTCTCCTTCCAATAAAGGCACCTGCACACGGTCTCAACAAGCTAGTAACTACTGAGTACAAGAATTCTCTCCTTGCCGAACAGATGCCCAACACAGCAAAATGCAATAATTGAATATTCATGATAAAATAAGCACTAAACACCTCCCCTCCTTAGTCATCCTTGACTTTCAGTTAATTTCCTTTTTGCCACCTCCTTAAAATAAAAGCTACAATCAATTACATATATATTAATAAGTCCCAAAAGCATCAAGAGCTCAAAGGCTGAAGCCCTATAAACAAAGACTACCTTCCATAAGGAAACTCAGCAAGTTTAGAAAAAAAGAAAGAAAAAGTCATGATATTTTGTGGTAGTAACTTGTTCCAGCATATATATCTGCTTTTTAAAAAACTGAACAATCAGTAGGCTTTATTGGTAACTCAGTGAGTTACAGTAAATGAGAAAAGAAATCAAAATATTGTATAGTAGCCACTTTGTTAGACATACCTACCTTACTAAAAAAGAAGTTGTTCCAAAACAGACGGGAGAACAGCATAATTTGTATTGGTTGTTCTCTCCTCCTTCCTTCCACCATTCTCTCATCTCCCTCTGGGCCCCTTTCCTCTGTCTACTTCACCATCTTCCCCTCCCTTTCTACCTCTTCTCCTGGCTTCCCTCTCCCACCATTCTTTGCTTTCACAGCCTTTCAAGGCCACCCTCCCTTTCTACCTCTCTCCTTCTGTCCCCTACCTCTCCCTTCCTAGCACCTTTTTTCTTTCTTTCCTCAACCTCGTTTCTCCTCCTTTCCCCATCCTTTTTTCTCACTCTCTTTCTCTATCCTTTACCTAGCTATAGCTACACTATAGCTCAAAATACCTATTCAGCAAAATTCATAAACCAGTGAAAAGGTAGGGAAAAAATACAGTGGTTATATGGTGTAGCCAAATTGAAAATGGCCATACGGTACAAAATGGGATTTCTGGCTATGCACAGTGACTCATGCTTGTAATCCAGCACTTTGGGAGACTGAGGCAGGCAGATTGCTTGAGCTCAGAAGTTCAAGATAAGCCTGGGCAACATGGCAAAACCCCAACTCTACAAAAAATCCAAAAAGGAAAAAATGTATTAGCCCAGTGTGCTGGCAAGCACCTGTGGTCCCCGCTATTTGAGAAGCTGAGGCAGAAGGATCACTTGAGCCCCGGAGACGGAGGTTGCAGTGAGCCATGACTGGGCCACTACACTCCACTCTGGGTGATAGAGTGAGACCCTGTCTCAAAACAAAACAAAAACACACAACAAAAAAAAAAAACAAAAAACAGTAAGGGATTTCTACCTGTACTTAACAGGTCTCTATAACCTACTAAAATTCAGTATGGTATTAACTCTTTCCAGAACTACAGAAAAAAAAGAAGGTACTGAGGGTATGTATGTGTGTGTATGTCAGTGTGTGCTTGTGTGGTTAAACTAATACCTATTTCTGAGAAGAATAATTTAGGGTATTAATCTACACTCTTTTCCTCAGATATGCTGGGAACAGTCAAATAAACATATGAGAACTCATGGTATATCCTCTTAATAAAGCCATTTTTAAAAGAAGAAAACCAGGGGAGACATACTAGAAGGCACAAGATGAGAGACTATTTATGTAAAAATATAAACAAACAACTATCTGGAGAATAAAAGATGACAGAATTAGACACAAAACACAAAGAAAAACAAAATATGCACAATTCTATGACTTAAAGACATTTGATATGGAGGTAAATTATCTCACCTTAAACTCCTTTAATATGGCTCTTAATCTAAGAATCAATCACAGTTGACCCACAGCCAGAGATGTGCAGGCCAGAGACTATCTAATATTACTCTAATCTTCATAGGCTCAGAAGTCCTATAACTATGGACTCTCAAAAGTGAGACAAGCAATCAAAGTAACAAAGATGATGTTCCCTTAATATGTGGGAAATAATGACCAATCCACTGACCTAGGCATATATTTGCTTGTTTTACGCCAGGAAAATCCATTTACAGCTCGAGGATGGGCCAGATATACAAACGAAAAGTCAACTTCTCCTTGGGATTGTTTTTCTGAACTTCTATCTGGAGAAGTAACAGCTGTCCGCCAGTTTTCTACATTATACCATACCTTTAAAAGACAGTCATCCTAATGAGAAAAAAAAAGAAAAAAAAAAAAAAACAGAATAACATGCAGATCAGAATTAAAAATTAAATCAAATAGCAAAAGTAATATTTTTCTCCTCAATGGCAAGAACTTGGGGATGAGAAGAGAGGCTGGGCACAGGGGAATTAAGAAGAAAATTCTAATTCTGGCACTTTTCTATTAGCATTCCCTAACTGTGCTTTAAGAACTGAAGTGTGTGAATGTGTGTATTCTGTGCTCAAGGAAAATTCTTGCTAATTACTACAGAGTATGGGGAATAGAGTCATTCAGGAAAGACTGAAAAATGAAATAAAGGATTTCTTTTCCCATAAGCCAAATATTAAATAAAAAAATCAATACCACTAGCAGACTTATGAAGACTGCTAATTATTGAAAAAAAGGATACTTTTTATGAATTAGCATGTGACTTTTCAAAGAAAATGTTGATAATGAAAATAATGAGTTAATATATTAATACTATATAAAATATTCTATGTACAATCAAATTTATACCTCCTAATTTGGGAAATAAGGGAAGAGCAAGGGAGACTAGAATGTACCATGTGCTGCTTTTAAGCTATAACTGAGTTCCCACCTGTAAAGTCAATGAGAATAAACAGCTCCACTTCTCTCCTAAAAAACAAAAATCTTACTGTGGTTTTAGAGTATCTCACACGCTTAGTTTGCAGAAGGCTTTGAGCCATGAGAACAATACTTTGACTTATTAGTAGTTCATGAAATGCTCTATGAACCAATGAATAAAAATAACTTCAAAGAAATACACTGCTTTAAAATCAACAGGTAGTAACAAAGTACGCACACTAAAGAAATGGTTACTAGCATCCTTCTAGAAAGCCCATAAAGTCTTACATATTAAAAACAGCCTAATATACACCAACTAAAAGGTAATATAAATAGAAGCTATGCTTTATTGATTGTATACTACATGAAAGGCACTGTGCCAGTCACTCTATACTGTATACATTGTCTAAATTAATCCTATAGTTAATGAGCTATGAGGTAAGTATTTTTATCCTCTTATTACACATGAGAAAAGAAAGGCAAAAAAAGATTCATTTGCCCGAGATGAGAAAGCTGGTAAATGGCAGACTTATATCCAGATCTGCCACTAAGTCTATGTTATTTCAATTTTATCACACAGCCTTTTAACACCACAATAATGTAGTCAATTTCTGATACTTAAAATTTTTAGTGGAAACTATTATTTTCAAGTTAAATAAATAAAAGAATGCAGACAGTTAATATTTTTAAGGTTTTAAAGTAAACCATAAACATATAATTTGGCAACAGCATTTTCACAATTTACCTTCCCAGCAGTGGCAAAAAATTCTCCATCTGGTGAAAATTTCATTAAATGAACTTGGGAAGCAGTTCTGTAAATTAAACAGATAAGGAATAATTTGCAATGAAAGCTAAAAAGTTCAATATTCTCAAAATTATACATCAGTAATTGCTTCAAATGACAGAAAATTTTGTAAGTTTCACAGTCACATCTTTGCGTACCTGAAAAACGAACTAGTTAGTAAGATAAATTTTAAATACAAAAACATCCATGCATAAGAATCATGGAAGGAATGACTTGTCAAAATCTTTAAAGCCTAAAACAAAAGTCATAGCACTTATTCCCTTAGAATGAGAGAGAGTGGTTTCATTTCTTTAACCTGGAAATCTAGTTTCCAGAACCATGGATTCCTATATGCCAACATACATTTTCATGGATAATATATAAATTTGCCTTAGGGTAATACTTAAAAGATTATATGTGGGTTAACATGGGACTTGTAGCAATTAGGGATTCAGCCTGTCAGCTTCACCTATATACTTAGCACATACTTGCCTCCTCTTTTTTTTTTTTTTTTGAGATGGAGTCTCGCTCTGTGGCCCAGGCTGAGCACACTGGTGTGATCTTGGCTCATGGCAGCCTTCGCCTCCTGGGTTCAAGTGATTTTCCTGCCTCAGCCTTTGGAGTAGCTGGGATTACAGGCGTGCACCACCACATCCAGCTAATTTTTTTGTATTTTCAGTAGAGACGGAGTTTCACCATATTGGCAAGGCTGGTATGGAACTCCTGAACTCATGATCTGCCCACCTCAGCCGCCCAAAGTGCTGGGATAACAGGTGTGAGCCACCGCACCCAGCTGCCTTTTCTTCTCAAAGAACCCAGCTGTTCATTTCTCTTCATTGCCTTCCCTTACAGCTACTCATATATACTGAGCTCAAGACACCCACCAGTATCATTGCTTTCCTTTTCTTTGCCCAAATTCATGCTTAGATAAACACTAAATGTATTTCTAAAGCAATCCAAAGAGGAATTCTGTCACATTTCATTTCAGATACAAATAACTTTTTTTTTTCTGATTTTAAGCATAATACATTATGATTTGCTTAAAATTGATACAGGTAGATAAAAAGAAAATGAAATCATTTATAGTTTTCACCAATACCACCACATCCTTTCCTCAGAAAAAGCCAATGTTAATATTCCCCTTCTCTCCATTCTCTCTACTTTCTGCAGGAGAATGTGGGAGAGGTAGGGCAACAAACTGAAGCCATATTTATTACCCATTAAAAAATATGACATGGGCCAGGCACGGTGGCTCACATCTGTAATTCCAGCACTTTGGGGGGCAGAGGTGGGTGGACCACAAGTTCAGGAGTTTGAGACCAGCCTGGCCAACATGATGAAACTCCATCTCTACTAAAAATACAAAAAATTAGCCAGGCACGGTGGCACATCCCTGTAATCCCAAATACTTCAGAGGGTGAGGCAAGAGAATTGCTTGAACCTGGGAGGCGGAGGTTGTAGTGAGCCAAGATCACACCACTGCACTCAGCCTGGGCAACAGAGCAAGACTCTGTCTTGAACAATAACAAAAGTATGTCATGAACATCTTTGCATATAGATGCAAAAGATGTGTATATGTGTCCAGGTATATAGATCTACATTATTATTTTATTGGCTTATGACATTCTATTGTATATGTTTATATACATATATATATATATATGCACACACACACAATGATTTCAAATAATTTTTCACTGCTGTTTTCTAATTTTTGCTGCAACGACAACAAAGAGAAGTGAACATTCCTGCACACACATTTTTAGAACATCTGGTTAATCCTGAGGATATCCTTAAAACAAAATTTTTTTTTTCTTTTTTTTTAAATTGAGATGGAATCTTGCTCTGTCGCCCAGGCTGCAGTGCAGTGGTGCGATCTCCACTCACTGCAACCTTCACCGCCCTGGTTCAAGCTATTCTCATGTCTCAGCCTCCCGAGTAGATAGGATTATAGGTGTCTGACACCACGTCTGGCTTTTTTTTTTTTTTTTTGAGACTAAGTTTCGCTCTTGTTGCCCAGGCTAGAGTGCAATGGCACCATCTTGGCTCACCACAATCTCCACCTCCTGGGTTCAAGCGCTTCTCCTGCCTCAGCCTCCTGAGTAGGTGAGATTACAGGTATATGCCACCATGCCCAGCTAATTTTGTATTTTTAGTAGAGATGGGGTTTCACCAAGTTGGCCAGGCTGGTCGAACTCCTGACCTCAGGTGATCCACCTGCCTCAGCTTCCCAAAGTACTGAGATTACAGGCATGAGCCACCATGCCCAGCCTACAGCTCTTTCTAAAGAATTATTTATGCAAAATTCTGTTTCCTTTCTACATGTTATCCCATGACCTATCTGAGGGGTGCGACACACATGGATGGAATCAGCTCCTTTGAAATCTGTAAATTCTACATATGGGACATCTGCCTTACTTTGGTATGTGTTATTTATGCTATCACCACTTCATATAAACCTAAGCAGTTTCACTTAACATCCTGTTATACCAGTTTACTGAATTATTTTCTATCTCCCCCTAGCTGTTCACTGCAATATTCTGAGCACCTTTAAAGCTGCCTGGAACCATTCAACAATTATTTGTTGAATGAATGAATGAAATCTGGAACTCTTATTTAAAGGATATGAAAAAAAGTTAAGCCTGTTGAATCATACTTCCAAAATGTGCTCTAGAAAGATAATATCGACTGCACTCCCTTACTGATGACAGTATACAAGAACCCCTATTTCTCTAAACACTATTAGAAAAGATCCATCCTCTTTCTGAACATTTCCCATTCTTGATTTCAAGTGAGATCACCTCTTATTACACTTATTGTTAATATGTTCTACATCTTTTTAAAATTTTCTCTCCATTGCCCGATGTTGTTTACTATTGTGACAACTGCTCTTTTCTAATTTAAGGCCTACTTTTAAAAACACATTTGCCCAAAACTGCACATATTTCTCCTCATGTTTGTGTTTCTTTCCTTGTGGACATTTTGCTTTATAGAAATGTTTTATTGATACAGTTAGAACTATTTTTCATTTCCTATCCATTTACAGTTTGGGTGTCATTCTTAGTTTTCCCTAACTCTAAAGCAGCACTTCTTGTCCAACAGCAATATAACATAAATGACAAATGCTAGCCAAATATGTAATTTTAAATTTCCTATTAGCCACATTTTTTAAAAAAGTTAAAACTGGCAAAATTAATTATATTTTTAATTTAACCTAATATATAAAAATATTTCAACATATTTTTAAAAAATGTTAGAGATATTTTACACCTTTTTTTAAATACTAAATTTGTAAAGTCCAGCACATCTCAATTTGGACTAGTTGCATTCCAAGTGCCCAATAATGACATGTAGTTAGCAGCTACCATACTGGACAATGTAGCTCTAAAATATAAAACTTTACCTGTATTTTCCTCTAATATTTTTGCTTCATTTTATACAAACTTTTTTTTACCATCCCACATTCTTTTTGGTGTCAGGTATGAAAGACTCTAACTAAATTTCCCCTCCACAAAGCTAGCTAGTTTTCCCCACTATAAAATACTACCTTATGGCCAGGCACAGTGGCTCACACCTGTAATGCCAGCACTTTGGGAGGCCAAGGTGGGTGGATCACTTGAGGACAGGAGTTCAAGACCAGCCTGGCCAATATGGTGAAACCCCATCTCTACTAAAAATATAAAAATTAGCCTGGTGTGGTGGTGCATGCTTGTAATCCCAGCTACTCGGGAGGCTGAGGCAGGAGAATCGCTTGAACCCAGGAGGCAGGGGTTGCAGTAAGCCTCGCACCATTGCACTCCATCCTGGGCAACAGAGCAAACCTCTGTCTCAAAACAAACAAACAACCTTACATATAGAATCTCCATGCATAACTGAGTCTAATCCTGGATCCTAATCTGTCTGTTCCTACATCAATAACAAAATGCTTGATCATCTGTAGTGTTAGAATTCATTTTACTAAACTGTATATCTTTATCCTTTTCTTTCAGAATTGCTCTGACTTCCCTGTATTTGTCCTTTCAAATAGACTGTAAAACTGTACTTAATAGAAATCTCGCTCAGATTTTGACAAGGACTATGTTCAATATATAGATTATGTGGGATAAATAGATTTCTTCACAATAGGAAGTCTTCCATTCAAAAGCATCAAAGTTGTCTCTCTTTTCATATAATTTAGCAAGTCTGTATTTAATGGTCTTCATACAGGCCTTACACATTTATGTTTCTTCCTATTTTATTTGACATTTTAAAAAAATGTATTTGTAGAACATGGGAAATAGAGAATTATCTGTGTATAAGAAAAAACATACCATTGACTAAAAATCAATATTTTTTATGGTAGTGTGGTTTTATACAACTAAAATACATTTATAATGAAACCACATAGAACAACAGGTTTATCAGTTTACTCTCCTAATTAATTGCTTACTTGCAATGCCAAATGCATCTCCAATCCCCAAAGTTAAGATCAGTTTTGTTTAAATTTTCATCTTCAGTTGGCTTCTCCAAGTTAGTATTAGACCAGAGTTGCAAATAGCTGGAACCAGTTAAAAGACGACTGCCTAAAAAAAAAAAAATTAATCATCATTTATTATTCAGGTATTTAATACTGACTTAAATTACATGCTCAAGAATTTCATATAAAACAACTACTTAAAAAAAAGTCAAATAACAAAAAAAAAATTTTGAGGAAAGGAGAAGGCTGTATTTTAATTTTGTTAAAATAGCTTGAGATAGAAAGGAAGACATCTTAAAACCTCTCCTTTAACAACTATTTAACGAGCATCTCCTTTGTACCAGGCACTGTGCTAGGCATTGGAAATACGATGACAAAACACTGTCCTTTTTCATCTTCAGTAGAAAGACATGGGAATATCATTCCATGTACAAGTATTATATACATGATAGAAATGTGTGCAAAGCTTTATGGAAGCCCACAGGAAGGAGACATTAATGTGTACCTGCAGTAAAAGTGCCAGGAAAAGTGATGAAATGCAACCTGGTCCTTAATGGATGAGTAAGCAGAAGAGACAGGCATTTCAGAAAGGAGACCTAACATGAACAAAGGCAGGAAGACATATAAGTTCATATATTTTCCCAAGAATGCCTCTTAATCTGGTATAGGTTAAGGAATAAGATACACAGAAAGGCTAGGAAAAAAAATTGCCATGGAAAAAATGCCAAGGTGACACTGTCAAGAGTTTTTCAAGTTCATAGGGTTTGGACTTTGTTATAGGTAGTTGGGAGTAAAAGGTTGTCAAGTGGCAGTGGGGGGTTCTGGGGGAGTTGTTATGTACTTGGATCTGTATTTTACAACAAGGAGCTTAACTGCAGGAGGGGCAGTCAACAGATGGAAAGGCCTGTGAACCTCCCTCTATTGAGATAACATACAAAAGCTGCACATACAATACATGCATTTTTCCAGAAAGATAATCTGTAACTTTCATCAAAATTTCAAAGACTCTAGTATACAAAGAAGGTTAAAAAATACTTTTTAGTCAGGTGCGGTGGCTCACACCTGTAATCCCAGCACTTTGGGAGGCCGAGGCTGGCTGATCACTTGAGGTCAGGAGTTCGAGACCAGCCTGACCAGCATGGAGAAACCCTGTCTCTACTAATAATACAAAAACTAGCCGGGTGGTGATGGCACATGCCTGTAATCCCAGCTACTCGGGAGGCTGAGGCAGGAGAATTGCTTGGACCCAGAGGCTGAGGTTGCATTGAGCTGAGATCATACCATTGCACTCCAGCCTGGGCAATAAGAGCGAAACTCTGTATCAATCAATCAATAAATAAATAAATAAATGCTTTTTAGAAAAACTCTAGAGACAAACAACATCAGGGAAAACATAAATGTGTGGTTAACCAACTATTAAACTATTAATCCTGGTTAATTAACTATAAAAATTCAGATGGTAAATCATGAGGATCTCAACCAAATATTTTAAAAGCAAGCATCTGAAAGCCATTTCAAAAAGTATTGTCAAAGTTGGGTGCAGTGGCTCACACCTGTAATCCCAGCACTTTGGGAGGCCAAGGTGGTAGGACTGCTTGAGCCCAGCAGTTCAAGACCTGCCTGGGCAACATAGTAAAACCCTGTTTCTACAAAAAAAAAAAAAAAAAAAGTACAAAAATTAGGCACACGCTTGTAGTCCCAGACACTAAGGAGGCTGAGGTGGGAGATCACTCAAGCCTGGGAGGTCGAGGCTGCACTGAGCTATGATTGTGCTTCTGCAGTCCAGCCTGGGTAACAGAGCAAGACCTTGTCTCAATAAAAAACAAACAAACAAAAGAATTGTCAGGGTTTGAACCCAACAAAATACAGGGAAAAAACAAGAGGTTTAAAGGACAGATTCTAACTTTACGACTTGGGAGTTAAGTAGAAGGTCGTGCTATCATCCATACAAAGGACAAGCAGTTCTGGCAAAAGAGCTGACAGATACAGGGCATTCACCTTGGCAATTAAGGACTATAGATTTGTGTATTTCTACAGTAACAATGTTTTTTTGCTTTTGTTTTTTTGGCCTGTGACACAGCCCTCAGGAGGTCCTGAGAACTCCCCACTCAGGTCCTGAGAACATGCACCCCTAATTTTTTTCTTATTTTTTGCAGAGACGGGGTCACGCTATGTTGCCCAGGATGGTCTCAAACTGCTGGGCTCAGGCAATCCTCCCACCTTAGCCTCCCAAAGTGCTGGATTACAGGCATGGGCCAGCATGCCCGGCCCTCATTTTCTTATTTCAAAAGGAAAGTGGACCTTTGGCATGGACTTTAGATCAGAAATCCCTGTATCTAAATCCCAAGACACTTAATTAGCCATGTGAATTTGATCTAGTTGGGCAACTTCTGAGCTTTAACTTTCTCATCTATAAAATTTGAGTTTTTTATATAGTTGTTGTAAGGATTAGCTATAATATGCACAAAGTCTCTAGCACAGGCCAGGCACTAAGCAGAAGCTCAATAAACAGTAGAGCAACTAGATACAAGGTTTCACAGATGGAGGGGGGAAAAAAGCACAAGAAGTAATGAAACATCCCATTTGAATATGTTGATTATTCCACTTTTGAACTTACCAACAGATACAAATTTTCTTTTGCTTAATATAAACTGAAGATAAAATCAAGATATCCCCCAAAAGATTAAGAATTTAATACCGAATACAAAATTAATCCCAGCTATGGAAAGGAACAAAAGTAGGTGAGATATAATATGGTATACCGATTTCAAACTCTAAGGACAGAATTACAGATATTAAAGTAGAAAAAAAGCATAAAAAGTCTAAAACAGAAAATCTTATTATTTAGGCAAGACACAATAGTGAATCTGGACATAAGACAAAGGCATTATCAGTTTACCAACACCATCTAAAAATACTTTTGTATCTATCTGAACTGATGACTTCTATTTCTATGTTCCAAAGATAACTTTTT
>CAUYQU010000530.1:0-159549 GCA_963574635.1 Cheracebus regulus
GAGACAAATAAATGAAAAATTATCCCGTGATCATGAACGAGAACACTTAATATTGTGAAGATATCAGCAATACACAAAGTGATCTACAGACTCAATGCAAGCTCTATCAAAATCTCCATGATGACTGCAGAAACAGAAAAGTCCACTCTAAAATTCATTTAGAATGTCAAGGGACCCCAAATAAACCAAAACAGTCTTGAAAAGAACAACAAAATTGGGTGACTCACACTTCATGATTTCAAAATTTAAAACAGAACAACAAAAATCAAAACAGTGTAGTACTAGCACTAAAACAGACATAGACCTGTGGAACAGAACAGAGGGCTAAGAAACAGACCCTCAGATATGGTCAAATGATTTTTTAAAAGGGTGCTAAGACAATTTAATGAACAAAGAACGGTCTTTTCAGCAAATGGCAATGGGAAAACTCGAGAGCCAAATGCAAAACAATGAAGCTATACCTTTACCGAGCACCATATACTGAAATCCTGGTCTTTTTAATAACAAGTGACACTGGGCATTTTACCAAGACTCTCCATGCCTTATTTTCTACATTTGTAAAGTAATGGAAATATTAATATTAGCATCATAGGGTTATTGGGAGGATTAAATGAGTTAATACACATAAGATGTTTACAGTATTGCTTGGCACACAGAAAACATTTAATATAAATTAACAGCAATTACTGCAGATAAGGGTAAAGGCAAATTGAGATTATTTTATGCACAATGATACAAAAAAAGTTGGATGGCTAGGACATGAATATACTTCTCTCTTGGTGGTCATAAGTTGCTTCTTAGGATGATTACTTTTCTTAACATACTTTTGAAGGACAGAAAATCTAATATTTTCTAAGACCAATGTAGGGGTGCTAATGCTTTGGGACAATCTATTTATTTACTCAGTCCATATAGAGAGAGCCTCTATTGAGTAAAGACTGCATTCATGACATTTTAAATAGATTACATTTATAAGATGAGATACTGTGCTGTTAGTTTCGTTTATTTTCTTTTATGGATTAATATTATTTCAGGACATACTTTTCTCAGGCTTCAGTGGAATGTTTAAAGCATGTTTTGTTTTGTTCAGATAATACACATAATGAGGAATCGTTTGTAGTTTTCTCCCTGAATGTTTTTTTCATTAAAATTTAAAAGTTCCTCTCTGATTCATGACCAGCAGTTTTTCTCTTACGTCTATCAAGTTCTACTTTCTTCTCACAGAAGAACTATGAGGGCTAACAGGGAGGTTTGATATTTAAAACACCTCAAGGCAGCCTCTTTGAGTTTCTATTCCTCAACTCCTTTCCTGAACACCCAGGGCTATGTAGTCCTCACTGTCTTTGTTACAGAAGACCTGCCATTGTGGCATTGCACCATTGTAGCGTATAGATAAGCGAGCCCCTCCTCACTCCACAAAAGCCCCCTGAATTCAGCTTAAAGGTTGAATTTTATTTCTCCTCATTTCCATATATCTTTCCCAAAAACTTACTGCCAAAATCTCTCTTCTTTCCACCCTCATTTCTGACTCCGATTTTTATTTCAAACACACTCTTATTTCCTTTTTAACAAATTACTCCCAAGTCAACTTTCATACACTAAGAAAATATTTTTTGGGGATTGTGAGAATGTATATAATGTGGCTACATGTACGGTAAGATTTGATTTAAAGGGAATTTCTACTGAATATTTGACACTATTTAATATTACTCCATGTTTTTATCTGTTATGTATGTTATATTCATTAGTAAATATGAACTAAGTGTCTAATGCTTTGCTTGACAATTGTAGGGGAGGTGAAGATACACCAAACACTCTTCCAGCTCTTCAGGAGTTTACACTTCAGTAGGTAAAATACGAGAAAAAAAAATATGTATATATATATAGTCTAGAGTGCAGGTATGAGAGAGGTACCTTAACTAAGGGATACAAACATTTATTTGGAACAAAAAAGAAAACCAGTTTCGTACACAGAATAAAAGCTTATTATGGACTGATCCATCTGAATGTACTCTTGTAAAAATCACTCCTCCATCTCCTCTAATTTCCTATTATCTGGAGCATCATCATGGAAGTAATAGGGATGTTAAACTAACTGTAGGCCTAATGAGAATAGAGATGAAATTATTCTTTGGAGTAAAATAAATAAACTAAAATAAACCCATCTCCTATAAGAGAATGCCCCAGCAGGTAGCTTACTAATGAAAACAATGATTTCCAAGGGGTTGTGCATTTCGAAAGTTTTGGCAAAATGCTAGCTTCTCAGAGGGTTTTCATCCGAAGAAGCAAACAATATGATTAGATGACTCCAGCCTTGCCTTCACCATCTGAACTTAAAAGAAATGATGAGGACAATTACCCACTCTCCTTGACACCCCTCCCCAAAAGTGAAAACTTGGTTGGAGTGTGGCACAAGCTTGACATAACTAATTGGGGCAAATATTCAGCACAAGGCATGGGAAATGAACCACCAAAGTCTCATTAGCATTAATGGGAATTGCACAGCTAATTCCCTCCCCATTGTGCGCAATATTTACTTCATAATGTTTATCCTGACATTCTACAACTTCCAGCAGGAAGCAATGATTTAGGTGCATGGGGTTGAAAATTCTGCTGGGTTCTTTGTCAACTCCTTTCATCCTTGCTCATAGACTCAGAGGATGACCTCTGGGTGTCCTAATTGTCTGGACAGCAGCCATGTATACCTCTTAACCCCCAACCCCTTGATGCCCTCTGCTCCAACATCCCCATACAGATATACACTGCAGGAGCACATATTGACTTTGTCCTGATATTTTTCCCAGAAGTCAGAATTCCAAACCCAAAATATGAGCAGACTGGAAGGATCAGCTTGCCTGGACTACAGAAATAGGCATCCACCAGTACTCTTTCTGCCCCTCTCTGCATTTTTCACAGACCACAATATTGAAGTAAGAACCCCTCTTGATCACATCTCCCTCAACAGTACCAATATATCCATCTTTCTCATTGCAGTGATGTTTCAGGGATCTGTGGAGTGAAATTATCTAAATCTTTCATTTTTTAATTTACAATTTTTCCAGAAAGTGCAAAGACCTTAGATTTAACTCCATTTGTCCCTGTGTGATGAGAGTGTTTTGTATATGTGAGGCTTTAGGCTGCATCATGTGTGATAAGAGTGTTTTGTATATGTGAGGCCTCAGGCTACACCATGTCCTTGATGTGATTTATGGCAAACACTTATTTTGATATGCCAGAAACTTTGAGCCTTGTTGTATCCCCTTGACTTCTGGAAAGACTGAAGGCAGAGTGGCTAAGAGCACTTACACAGGTGTTCCATGCATACAGAGTAATTTCAGTTACATGAATTTCAAAACTCAAATGAACCCAAACTAGAGTATTCAAGAGTTTCATGCTTAGGAAAAATACTAGAAAAAAAATACACTAATATAATTACTTTTAAACCAGCCTAGTGGTTACTGGAAGTGCATGGTAATGATTAGAAGGGGTCAGAGAGGGCTTTCTTTGCCTGGGAGGTGGTAACACATTCAGTGATAAATCATTGATTATTGATAAATCTTATACATATATTTGTATATTTATTTTTACAATAAAAAGCATGACTTCACAGACTTCTCCCTTTCTAGATATCTTAATTAACATGCATTATCAGCATATTGCTTTTTCTAACCAGGCATACCCCACATAGAGACTCTTCACCTCTTTCCATGGTTATATGTTATTCTTACATGAGTCAATGGTGACAAAAATCATTTAATGTGTTGAAATAATTATATTTTTTAAAATTACAGTTAAATCAGTGGGTAGAAACAAATATAAATAACAACTTTTATTCAGTTTTAGAAAAGTTAGTAACATAGAAAGTTTATCTTGCCTGGTAGTGGGCTCGCCAGAGGCATTAGACACCTCACCCTGCCTTGACCTAAGGAATCCTACCTTTGCAATGATAGGCTGCTTACCACTGTTCCTCTTCCAGATTAGTAGAGGGAGATTTGCTGGCTATAGCCATGCCAGAAGCACTTATTCTGAAATTGCAATAGAGAATCTATGTCAACACATGGAAAACTTAGACTGGAAAAGTCTCATCTTATTAAAAACATGTTTTCCAAGTTTGCTTGGGGGTTATCTAATGAAAAGTCTGGCCTTTCACCTGTCGGACCCTTGCTGGAATCTCTAGAGGGAGTTTACTAAGAGAACATGCCTTCAGCAAGGCTGTGTTATTCAGTAGGCATCAGAATAAGAAGAACAATAATATTTATGCCCTGGCCTCATAAACTGTTTTTTCTAAAAAGCACCACAAGGGATTCTAAATTCACTACCTCATCATTTCTCCTCTGGGCACTGGGAAGCAAAAGTGACTTGTTTACCTCATATTTACATGTAAGCAAGGAGAGTGTGGTCCCAGCAGCCTGTGTGACAGTTTAGGCCTTTGCTTAACTGAGCTGTGTCACCCAGTCTCCTTAGATAACTGGCAGCTCAGCTCTGAACCAGCCCTTAATGTAAAAGTGCTACTTATTCATATAATTCATATATATATATATATATACACACATACACATACACACACACACACACACACACACACACACATATATGTAAAACAAACTATACCCACTTCAAGTTTTAGAAATAAAAAAAGTATCAAACAAATCAGTTACCTGCAAAAGAATTTTTTTGAGAAAACCATTTTTTGCTAAAACACTCTCCAAATAGCTTAGGCTGTGTGTTTCTCCTCAACGGTTCTTTGGTTTGACTATTCGGTTTCTCACCTTAGGTTGACAATCTTTCAGGGGTCACTTAAGCTCCATTTAACCAATTTGATTGCATCAGGACATCACACTGAACATTAGATGTCATACCCACAACCTATACATAGCAATGCGGAAGGATCCAAAGATGAGTTCAAATTATAAAATTTCCAGTTTTCATTGTATTTCTCTTCCAAACAGTATAGAAAGCTACAGTCTCAGTATTGGAGGCAATCTGAGAATCAACCAAATCCCTTTCTCCCTTTGAAAGACCCTTCTGCAGCTCTCTCCTCGGACTTGGTGGCTGCCTCCTTTGTCTGCACGAGGATACGTGCTGCTTTATGAGCCACTAAAAGGATCAAAGTGACCCTGGGCTCACGGAAGATTTGCATCATTCAAGCACACATTTATTGAAGCCTGGGATTTGATAACTTCTTGACTATTCCAGATTAACTATTGTATCAGGTATGTTTGGATTTAATGAAATAAAATAGAAAATGTCATTGGCCCTCACACACACCAGTTTCTACTATTTCATCTGAATTTGGATGATTTGTTACTTACTGTGATATACATTAAGGTTTATTGCTCATTCATCACCTCATGTGTATTTCATGTATTGCACTGAAACACATAAGGTGATGAATAAACAATATGCAATAAAGCATGTATGTGTTCATTAAAATGTGTGGAGGTTTATATAGGTGTTTAGACATTTATACATGAACTCTTATTTATGATATACTAGAATCTAAGTTTTAGAATAAAATATCTGGAGCTGGAAGAGAAACCTTATTTAATTTTCAATAAATGCTGATTTTATTATTATTTCAGTAGAGACTACATTACCAGTGTTAACTTTTTACATATTGTGAAAATAATGAATAGAGAAGTATGATTAGTTATCTAGGGTCTAGGCTGTCCTCTCACTGATCTTTCAGGTAGTTGAACAAAAAATGTCCCAGATGATTCCGAGTATTCCTAAGTTAAAGCAGTTTCAGAAAGGGGAAAATTAGTGTCTTCTCAGTAAAATTGGACAGTGATCTGCTTTCTAATTTCTAATCCTTCCCACACTAGAAGCCATGTCTGTGAGCAACCCTTAGGTACCAAATTTATTCAGCAGAATGCCTTTCCCATATCTCTTTTCTACTAATCCTTGTGTCTTCTGAGCCAGTGAGTATTCAGATTGGTGACAAAACTTGGACATCAGCAGCAGCTCTTGAAAGGGATCAGATCAGCCTGCCAAGGAGGCTAATTGGAGGCTTATGGTAATACAATTGCTCCCACCTGCAAGGCAGCTCTTAGCACTCCAAGGAGTGCAGGAGAAAATAAAGACAGGTTGATGGACAGCCAGTCTCAGCCCAATGTTTCCTGTGTTGGAAAGGCCCAAGGTCAGTCATCTGGTGACTCCATTGTTCCAAATTGATGTCAGTTGCAATCAGTGCTGTTTCAAGACTTTGCCAATTCATGGACTCTGTTGTATTCTTGAAAATTAGGCTCAAGCTCTTTCTTAGATAACAAGAATGAAGAGAAAAGAAAAGGAAATAGAAGAAAAGGCAGGTTCTTCTCAGGACCTGCTGAAGATACAGTCTTTCTTTGAAATCAGAAGGGGTATAAGTATAAGAGGAATTACTAAGGCCTAAGGAGAAAGTGAGAGCTGTAAGTGTCCATACACTTGGAGGGAGGGATTCAGGTCAGTTTTAAATCTCACTTCTGCTACTGAATAGCTATAAACCAATTTATTGAGGGAGTCTCAGCTCACTGGAGTTTCAAATACTAAATAGCCTTTGTTTTTCCAAATGCAGGTTGAGTATCCCTTATTCGAAATGCTTGGAACCAGAAGTGCTTAGAATTTTGAATTTTTAATTTTGGATTATTTGTAATTTACCTACTGGATAAGCATTCCTAATCTGACAATCCAAAAATCAGAAAGTTGAAATGCCTCATTGAGCATCTCCTTTGAGTGTCATGTTGGCACTGAAATTTTGAAGCATTTCATATTCTGAATTTCACTTGAGTGGTGTTCAATTTGTATTTCTTTCAACTCTTCTCTGTTTCAACTCTCTTCCCGCTGGGAAGTAGATTTCAAAACTTCATGGTCACTTTGTTATTACAATTAAATCAGAACAGTTTTAATCCCCAGTCTTGACATTTTTTTCCCCCACTTTCCCATAGTAGAGGTTTGAACTGTGGCTCTGAGGGACTTTCCTTCTGAGCCTGGTCTCCAGTTTCAGTTATTGACCAACTCTGGGTCTGCCTCTTTTTGGACTGGATCCTGGGCATAGGGAATGGGGAGTCTGAGATCTTTCAAAGTTGGTCACATACTCAGAGGTGTGGAGATTACAGCAGCCTCTCTATCATTTGTTCCGTGTCTATAAATGGCCGTTTGTCTCTGCCGGTGAGGAGAAGACTTATTCACAGATGGCATATGAGTTTCCTTGGTGCAAGGTCCAGTTCACCCTAGCCCTCTCTATTACTGAATCTCTATCACAGAGTATTATCTTGGTTTTACTGTATTATGATAGTGATCCATGTCCCCAATAGCTCTCCTGCTGGGTCTTAGCTTTGCTTAGTCTATAGCTCCCTGGGCAGCACAACTACTCCAAGCTTTTTGTTTTTTAAGATCCATCCCGCTTTAGCTTTAGCTCCAAGAACCACTGAGGAATTCTTTTGAATGCTTTACATGCAAATGGAAACTGGAGTGGCACCCTCCATCTTTTTCTACCTTCTTCAGACTGTGGCAGAAAAGAAGGCACGGGTTGTAATCCCAGCTACTGCAGAGGGTGAGGCGGGAGAACTGCTTGAACCCGGGAGGTGAAGGATGCGGTGAGCCAAGATTGCACCATTGCACGACAGACAGGGAAACAAGAGCAAAACTCCGTCTCAAAAAAAGAAAAAAAGAAAAGAAAAAGAAGGCACCAGTTTCAATATTCACATATGCCTTCAGGCCCCAGCATGTGAAGCTCTCCAAGAACTGATTCCCTAAATGGACTCCTTTTACTTTGCTCTTCAGCAATGCTAGAGTGAGCCTGGCATATCGCCAGGTTAGGGCTGAAGATGCACACTTCCCTTCTTAAAGTGAGCCATTCTGTATAGATGATTCTCTCTACACTCCACATACGTGGCTTTTTTGAGAGGAGCTGCCCCTCTTGATTTAAATTAATAAATACATCGTATCGGAATAAATGTGCTAAGTATCTTCGGAAAGCCTTTCTAAAGGGGTAGTCCAAAGTTTTGCCTGCATCAAAATTCTCTGTTGGTCTTATAAAATGAAGACTTCTGCATAAGTCTCCTGATTAATCAAATCAGAATCTCTGTGTAGCACCTAGGAGTCTCCATTTTAACAAATCTCATACTAAGAACTTTTGTCCCATAAAGTTTTAAGTAAAAATTATATAATTAGGATACCAGTGCACAATTTTTTTCCAATGTGAGAACATAAAGCATTACTTCTAGTCCCTCACATTGTATTAGAAACATTTCTGGAACATTTAAAAAATACTTATGACTAATTAGGGAGTATATATTACAAAAAATAAGAATGACCTTTCTTTGCTTTTAAATTCCACTTGCAATTGTTTTCATTACCTTCATATGGCACTTGTTCTCTATTCTATTTCAGTGATTTTTGACTGTGACTTATTGCTTCCAGACCTGAATCTCTTTGAATGCAAGAAAAATGCTTTCTTCTATATATTTAACCATCATTTGTTAAATATATAGAAACTTTATAAGAAATTAAGCGACCTCTCTCTCTTTCTATTTTTCATTGTGTAATTATCAACTAAAAAATGAAAACAAATTTTTTTTATTCATTTTGTAAGACAAGCAAGAAGCCCTTTGAATTCTTGATTTCCAGGGCTTTCTTGACTCTGTTGGCAGTTATCAACATTTCTCTCATATAATTCTCTTTCTCTTTGTGTATGTGTGTGTGTATAAGAAACCCTAAAAACATATATATATATGTTTGCAACTCAAGTCAATTTGACTGCAAGCTTTCATTTGTCAAGTTTGGTGAGATCCATTAACAGCCATATTCTGTGCATTAGTTTTACTCTCTAAGGTCTTCTTAGGACCAGCGAGTTATAAAGTCTACTAAATGAGGAAAATGTACTGGTCATCAACCCAAGACCTACATATTGAATATTATATACAAATATAACATAAATATAAATATTTATATATAATATAATATAAATATATATGCCCATATACACACACAGAAATATTATATATATATATATATAATATGCATGTATTATGTATACTTCCCATATATTTAAGATGTCTAATGCTTTCCATTTTTTTTTGTAAGGTGGATTGTTTTCCTTCTGCTTTTAATATTTTATTTATGAGGAGACTGCTAGTGACAAACCCTATTAGCTATCAGTTCTCTGAAAATTTATTTACTTGGTCTTCATTTTTTGGGCATTATTTTTTCCTTAATATATATATAATTATAAATTGTTAGGTTTTTGTTTTACCACCTTGAAGATATTTCACAGTCTTCTGGCTTTTCTCTCTCTGAGAGAGAGAGAAAGAGAGATCAGCTGTTGCTCCTTTGAAGATAATAGAGTTTGTTTGCCTAGATGTTTTTAGGATTTTTCTTTTTCTTTTCATTTCTTTTACAGTTTACCAAGGTGTTTTTAGGGTTTCTTTCTTTTACTTACCCTTCTTGAGGTTTGTAGCAATTGTTGAATACTACATTATTTTTGTGTGTGTGGTTTTTCAGTATTAGAAAATGCTCAGCTATTTTCTCCACAAATGTTGCTTCTTGTCAATGTTATTTCTCTTCTTTAAAGACTCAAATTGAAAGCATGGATGCCTATCACTCTGCCTTCTGTATCTTTTAAGTTCTATGCTACATTTATATCTTTTTACTACAGGTTACCATAATCAAGGTATTTTCTCCTGAGTTATCTTTCATTTCTCTAAATCTCTATCCAACCAAGTCTAACCTTTTGTCTATGCAAATCTTTGAATTATTAATTTTATTTTTGGTTTATGTGAAATCTCCTGAGCAAGTAGGCTATGAATTTTATTTCAGTATAAAAAAGATGCAGTATAAAAAATTTATTACAAATAATAATGTGTTAGTTTTTATAAATAGATGCCTTAGGCTTGATAAGGATGAGAACCAACAGTTCAGGTCATTTTTGGAATGAATAAGTAGGGACTAGATTACTGAGGAGATGTTGGAGTATCAGAGGAGAGTATTTATCTCCAAAGGCTGACTTTCTTAAGAATGAGGGGAAAAAAAATCAGGATTTATTTGTTTTACTAGAGGCATGTGGCCTACTTAAATGCAGCATTTACAGAGTAAAGCAGGTTATTGGATGGGAGACGTTTGGGTCTGGTGAATGCATATGGAGGATGATTGCAAGTACTAGAATTCTTAGAACAGTAGAAGGGTGCCTATGGCCAGCCTTGCGATGAGGGTTCCAGCTAGCAACAGAAACTTCAGTGAGTACCGAGGGCTTAGGTTGATGACCAGAGCATTTCCCTCATTTCTGAAACTTTGTAACCCCCCTGGTCCTATCAGGACCTCAGAGAGTAAAATTGTTGCATAGAACATGGTTTTTAATGGAGCTCACCAAACTTGGCAAATGAAAGCTTGAAGCCAAATTGAATTGAGTTGCAAAAATATATAAATATAATGAAATGTTACAGAATAATTTGTGCCTTCTATATATCCAAACTGTATTTTGGATGCATGCAGGAGGTATGTAAAATGTGCAGGAATTACCTCTTCTTTCAATGAAACTTAAAGTGCAGTAAGAAGCAGAACTCTCTCTCTCTCTCTGTCTGTCTCTCTCTCTCACACACACACACACACACGTACACTTACTATATACACAGACTCCATGTACTTAGTAAGAAACCAACATGGAATACAGGATAGTGTTGAATATTGATGTTGTGTTAAAACCCAGTTTGAAATCTTTGTCCAACACCTATGTCATGGGAAGAAAGTGCAGATAGACCTGTTTTTATTAATCTCTGTTTCTATTTCAACACACTTTGTACAGTAGATCCTGACTGAGGGATGAATAAATGAATGCAGGGCTCATCAAACTTTCCATGTTCATGTGGCATAAAGCAATTACCTCTGTTGTAATCTCCTTGTGTTACTTTAAATAAACAAAGATAATGATCTAGAATCCTTTTCTTAACTGCAATCAAAGAAAACTGCAGATATTTATAATTGGGGTGAACAAGGAAAAAGGGAAGGAGGAGAATTTAGGCAATATGGGCAAAAACCATCCCTAATGCTAGGAGAAAAAAAAATCAAAAGAGAAAGCTTATACATTTATGAGGTTTTCTGGATATCACACCTAGGCAAGTAATGCTATATAAAATATTAAACAGCTCTAATGCTGACTGAGAAAATTTATGGAGTCTGAAGTACCTGTCTTAAATCATACACACCACTTACCTCTGTTTCTCACCCTTTAACCAAGCTTCTCTGAGGGCTTAAGTTGTGCCTCTTTGTTTCTTTGAATTTTGTGGAAAGGCTAAAATGATAAAGAAATAAGAAACACCAGGGGAGAATATTAAGCATGAAGAAGACTTGTAGCCATGAGCAGATGTGTTCAAGCTGCTGTTGGCTAGAGCTGTTTATTTTGGATGCTGAGTTTGTTATCATATGAAAAGAAAGGTATTTTGTTCCTTCATTCCATCCCATTTGATTCTTCCACTTATTCTTTCAACAAGATTTACCTGGCAACACTTAGGCTGCAAATAATGTGCTGAAAGCCATGAGGACTGCAATTTATATAAAACATTCTCCAACCTTCAAAATCTTTCATCGTGTTTGGGAAAAATAAATATTTTATATGAGCAGCTAACATACTAAGTTGATAGGTGCTTAATTAATTGAATTAAATAAACACTAGAGAGAGAAAGAACTTCCTTTTATTCCTGACTTATTTATTCATCTACTAATTTCAGAATAAAACATATTTATTTATTCAGCAATTATTATGCACCACCCTTTACTTAGGAAGTGAAGACTGATGATTTCTAGAAAGTTTCATTCTAGTGGAGATTATTAACAGATAATTATATCATTTCAGTTAGTGACAAGGCTCTGAAAGAATGAAACTGACCTACCTCGTAGCTCTTGTTGAATGTCTTACATTCTTACATACAACTCAGAACTCATTTTTGCAAAAAAACTCCTTCTTCATTTTTTCCTAACTCATTTAACAGTAACTCTAGCCAGGGAGTTGTCTAAGTCAGAAGCAGGGCTTATATTGTCCCCTTCCTCCTCTTTATCCTCCACTGGTAAACTCTGCCAAATCCTGCAAACGCTCCCTTGCCCAGAGGAAACATAATTTTTTTCTGTTCCAACACTGCCATTTTCTCATGTAGGAGATTTAAGAGTGATCAGGATGGAGAATTATTTTACATGAGATAATCCGGAGATGTATTTTCTGAGAAGGTAACATTGAACTGCACCCTGAGCCAAGTGAAGGAGCCAACATGTATGTTCTTCAGCAGGAACATTCAGCGCCTATAATGAAGCTTCTCAGAGAAGAATGAGCTCCGTAGGTCAAGGAGTGAAGAAAGAGTGTTAGGGGCCAATCAGGCTGTTTAGTCTGGAGAGAAGGGCAGAAACTGATCGTGGATTATGTAGGGTCTTGCAGACCAGAGGAAGGAATTTGGATTTGATTCCAAGTGCATGGGGAAGCCAGTAAAGGACGTTAAGAAGAATACAGAATTGGATTGGTCCTTTAAAAGGCATATTCTACCAGCAGCGAGGAGAGTGATTTATAGAGAACAAAGAGAAGAAGCAGAAAGATAGGTCAGTTAGTAGTTCAGTGAGAGATGCTGGTTGTTTGGATGAGAAAATGGCTGTGTTGGAGTAGAAAAAAATTTGTTTCCTCTGGGCAAGGGAGAGTTTGCAAGATTTGGAATAATTTACAGGTGGAAGATAGAGAAGAGGAAGGAGACAATATGATCCCTGCTTCTGGCTTGGACAGCTCCCTGGCTAGAACTACTGTTAAAAGAGTTAGTAAAAAGTGAAGAAGGAGTTTATTTGCAAAGATGAGTTCTGAGATGTATGTAAGACATTCAACATGAGCTACGAGGTCAGGAGCTTTATATACTTGCTTTGAATTTACCAAAAGGTCTGATTTGAAATTTTTAAAATGTCCAGAGTATAAGCATATCCATGGTAATAAAGTCATGATCACTGAGTGCTCTTTTAGAAAGGAAGTGTAACTTGGTACAGCAGCCGAAGTCTGTAATCCTAGCACTTTGAGAAGTTGAGGTGGGAGGATCCCTTGAGCCCAGGAGTTCTAGACCAGCCCGGGCACTACCATACAACCCCATCTCTGTGAAAAATACAAAACATTAGCAGGGCATGGTGGTGCACACCTATAGTCTCAGCTACTGGCGAGGCTGAGGTGGGAGGATTACTTGAACCTGGGAGATAGAAGCTGCAGTGAGCTGTGATTGTGCCACTGTACTACCAACTGGCTGATGAGAGTGAGACCTTGTCTCCAAAAAAAAAAAAAAGGAAAAAGAAAAAAAAGAAAACAAAAGAAACATGTAGACATAAAAAACAAAACAAAAACAATAAAAAAAAAACCCAGAAGAGCCCAAAGAGGATGAATGAAGGAGAAGGAGCTAGCAGAAGAGCCCAGGGAGTTGCAGTGCAGAAGAAGAAAAAATGGAAGGCAGCGTCATGAAAACTAAGAGAAAGAGCATCTCAAAATAGAAGACATGTACAGTATTGCTCCTTGGCCTGTGTTTGCTACTTTAAATCCTTGATAGACCCTTAGTTCTTTTTGCTCTTTTTGCTAAATGTCAGTTAATGAAGAGATCATTTGGGAGGCCAAGATGGGAGAATCACTTGAGGCCAGAAATTTGAGGCCAACTTGAGCAATATAGTGAGACCTCCCCACACAAAAATTCTTTAGAAATGGCTGGATGTGGTGCCACATACCTGGAATCCCAGCCTAGGCAAAAGAGTAAGACCCTGTCCTGAAAGAAAAGAAAAAAAGGAAGGAAGGAAGGTAGGAAGGAAGGATGGAAGGAAAGAAAGGAAGAAAGAAGGAAAGAGAAAGAAAGAAAGAAAGAAAAGAAAGAAAGAAAGAAAGAAAAGAAAGAAAGAAGAAAGAAAAGAAAATCAGATCAAAAGATAGTATTGCAAAGTGAACGTCTGCTGAACTTCCTTCCAGTAGCCAGGCAGGCAGAGAATGTAAAGATGCACTGGGAAATGACAAACATAGAAGGGACTCTATCTGGGTTTGGGGAGTATCTATAGGCTGCTGGATCTGTGCCTCAGAGACTTTTGTTAAACTCTTCTCTGTGATACTGTACTTCCAGAGCTGCTCTACACCTTCTCTCTGTCCTAGAGGCTGATCTTTATAAACTCATCAGTGGGCTTACTTGCCCATGGTTCCATGTTTGATTCAACCAATGGCAAACCCTAGTGAGAAATTAGAGAATGGGTTTGAGATCATCATTCCCCCATCCTCCTCTGTGGTATTATCTGGGGTTAACTCCATTTCTGCAGCAGAGGTCACAGCTCTTTTAAAGAGTCCATCTCTGTACAATTCTCTTTGTCCAGGTCTGACACCATCTCCTTCCTCCATCTCTTCAGGCACAGGATCATTGCTAGCCTTGGTGTCCTTTTGGTTTTTCTGTATCTCATCACCGCTTTTGAAAATAGTTCTTCTATTAAATATTCCTCAATGTATTGACTTAAATGTGCCATCTATTACTAATTTGACACCAAACAAAACAGAAGTTATAATTTAATTGAAACAATCCAACATGAGTGAAGCTTATGCCACAGATTCTGGATAACACAGGAACTCAGAAAAGGGGAAGGGAGGTAAATGCAGTAAGGTTTGGGAGGTCAGCAAAAGGTTTATGTAAAGGGTGAGCTGAGACTGAAACCTAGGACATGGTTGACAGGGAGATGGGATTAAACAGACACAGAAAAAAGGATCTGGCTTAATGGCAAAGAGACAAGTTGGAGCATGAACAGCAGGTGGATGTAAGCACACTAGTTTAAGAAGTAAAATTTTAGGCCCATTCAAGATAAAACTTCTAACCTGGCTTTTTCAGACTGCACAGACTATAGTATAATAAAATATATATTTTATTTTATTTCCCAATCTCTAATTCCTTTCACTACATGTGAGTTTATACGCCTGAGTTGACTCAAGTGGTGGGGTTGAGGGAGGTGCTACTATATAGCTTCAGGATGGTTCTGGTCACCAGAAACACCAAACAGGTGATACGAGGTTGGGAAATTTCAGCTTCATGCCCTGACCTCCAGAGAGGAGAAAGGAGCGGGAGATTAGGTTATAAAAACCCTTAACAATGGAATTTAAAGAGTTTCCAGGTTTGTGAACATATTGAGGTGCTGGGAGGGTCGCCTACCTAGAGAGGGAATGGAACCTCTGTGTCGCCCACCCCTATACTTTGTCCTATGTGTCTTTCCATTTTTTTTTTCTGAGTCATGTCCTTTATAATAAACCAGTAATCTTAAGTAAAGCAGTTCCCTGAATTCTGTGTCATTAACAAACTACTGAACCTGTTGAGGTTTCATGGGAGCCCCCAACTTTGTAGTCAGCTGGGGGAAAGTATTGGTCACCTGGGCTTGTGGCTGGCAACCAAAGTAAGGGCACTCTTGCAGGGCTTCTCTCTTAAACTTATGGGATCTAACAATAACACTCAGTAGATAATGTCAGAATAAATTGAGTTATTGGACACCCAGTTGGTGTGGAAGAATGGGTTGTTAATACTGGAAAAAGCCACACGCCCAGACAAACCAATCACAGCATCTTTTACTTGGCAGCAAAGTACTCCGTACTGAAAACAGTCACAAGTTTCAATGGTATGGAGTTTGCCCATGCATCTTCCCAGTGGCTCTTAATAAGAAATCCACTTTCAGAGTCAGCAGCAGGACCCAGCCTACACTGCTCTGGTCAGCCCACTTGTGCTCCAGTCATCCTTGGGACACCCCACAATGAAGGGACAAGACTGTCTTGTGGGTCTGTCACTCCATGGCACAGGAATACAATAGGGAGTCCCTGGAAGTTTAATGAGGACAAACATCACAAGTTTTCTCTCTTGTTTCTCTCTTTCTTTGTAAACTGAAAGGACTTTCACTAATGCTCCATAAAAACTGGTTTAATATACAGTTATTACAAAGCTTCAGATTTTTGACAGATTAAGTGCTATTAAGTCAACCTACTGTGAAGGCACTAAAAGGTCACAAGATGAATTAGTTCAGGCCATCTTCTCTCAGTCTTTAGCAAGTAGCTTCTTTCACAGCTGTCTCCTCCCACCAAGAAAAAGAAAGAAGAATAAAAGAAAAAGGAACTGAAAATTATGACCCACTAAATGTCTTCAGGATGGGAGGCGGTGAAGAATGGCCCTGCCTTGTTATGGGAGGCAGGTGGGTTTTTATCAGCTTGGAGGGCAACTTTCTACTTTATTTTTTCCCCTTTTGGTTGACTGTGATCCATAATGTTGAATTTTGCCCTTTAGGAAAGATTTTCCAGTTGGTAGACTCAACAGCCATATTCTATCCCAGTGCTTGGAAAAAAGAAGGCAGAAGAGAGAACGTCAACTGGATTCAACATTTTTAACAATACAATCACAATTGTTTTTTAGAATTTATTTTTTTTCCTGTGTTTTTGCCAGGAGAACTAACAAACCTCAAATTTATAGAGCAGATTTCTTCTCTCATAAATGCGGTTTTAAAGGCTCTGATAAAAATTCTATCTATCTATCTATCTCCCATATTTTAAAGATTACTGATAAGAAAGAAGTGTATGGAATACTGTTATTGAAGTGTGGCAGGACTGATCAAGGATTACTAACAGCCACGGTAGTTGCTGTAATTTGAAAACAGTAGCAATGTTTATTTATTTATTTATTTTGCTTTTTTACTTGCCTGAATAATCCACTTACAGAAAAACCTCAGACTGAAAAAAAATAAATGAAAGCCAGTCTGAGGAAATCATTACATTATTTTCTACAATGGCAATTTCAGAAGTTGTTTTTCTTCATGCAGGTAAAAACGATACACAATTTTAGGTTTTCTCTTTGTCTTTAACCTAGCCCCATCTCTCGGTCAGTTGGCATTCCTGTGTGGGTCTGGGCAGGGCTCTGCTAATACTGGGGTCCTGGCTTAAGAGCTTAGCGATAACTACACCACTGGCTATGGTGGACCTTCAGCACACTCCAATCACATATACACGTTTTATGTTGATCTGCTCCCATTAGGCTATCCACATTTAACAGTGATGATTCTCAGGTCACAACTTAGAACCTAGTCCCCGAGTCTCTGTCTTCTGATGTACTTAGTGATACTTGACTGAATGGATTGCACAGACTTTTCTTAATTTTTATTACTTTTGCACTTAGTGTTCGCATCATAACCGTTTCTCTGACATTATAACAGGAAAAAAAAGTGTCACATTTATTTGCATGAGTTCTTCACTTTTTTAAAATTCGGAATGTCTTATCAATAACGTAAGAGAAGAGATCATCTGAGGGTTTCTTTTCAAAGAAAGTTTCAGTGAATAATTGTCCCTGATGGTTAGCTATGACTACAGACCATTCCTTTTCTTCAAAGCATTGCTTTAGCCAGTTCAGTAAGAGAAGTTCAAGAAGTATAACTGTCATTTTTCCACTTTGAACAAAAGTGGTTCAATGAAACCTAATATACTTACCCTTAATTATTTGACCAAACCTTCAAGAGCCATCAGAAAAAATTAGGGAGGATAAAGGGAGAATACAGAAGTCTAAAGAAATGTACTTATAGTTGAGGCTTCATTATTTGTGGTCAGTTCCCAGATATTCTTAAACCTATGTTTTGATCTTGACTAGAATCTGAAGAGCAGCATCTTCTGGGCCCAGGTGAATGTGATCAAGTGTTTGGCATGGAGGACACAGTGGGGTCAGTGTGTCCGGCCGTCTCAGGGAGTTCTGACTGGTGAGGATAGGAGCCTCATAGAAGCCCCAGTTCTGCTCCCTGCTGCAGCATCCTCAGGATCTTGTCCCAAGCACAGTATTCAGGGCTCACCCCTGTGGCTAGGGCCATGGGAGGGCCTGTGCTCTAATTTCTCTGCTGGGCACTGACACTTGCTTCTAGATTCCTGCAGTGCTCATCTTAGTGGGGCTGTGCATTGTGACTTTCCTTCCTTACCTTATGGCAAAGGCAGAGAGATGAAGACCCTGCTGGTCTCAGTGCCTGGATGGTACTTGCTACCAGAAGGAAGGTGCCCTGCTTTACACATGGAAGACTTTCTTCTTTCATTTTTTAATTTCTTCCATCAGAAATCCCCTTATTCCGTGTCTTTTCTTGCTGACTCCTACTGATTCTCTAAATCAGTTCAGATGCCTTATCCAAGATACCCACCTTTATGCCCTGGAGATTTCCTGCTTCCTACCTTGTCAGTGGGACTATCATTTCTGCAGTGAATGGATCATGTCACTTATTTAGAGGTAGCATTTTGTAGCAGCGAAGTCAATATATTTGGGCTCTAACTGGTTGGCTTTGTAATCGTTGAAAACACACATTGTTCTCCTTGTGAAAAGTAAGCCCTAAACTAATAAAACACCTTAATACAATGTCAAAAACATGGGCTTGCAGTTTTATCTTTGTATCACCTTTCCTTCAAATATTAACTTAAATCCCAATTCCTCTACAATTCTCCGATTTAGCCTTTCTTCTTCCAAATGCTTACATCCTCAAATTTTGGATTGCTCAGTGGGCATTTACTTATAATAAGTACTTATAATTATTCTGTTATTGAAGTGTCCTATCTTTTCATTTGTGTCAGTTCTAAGCCTAAAACCTGGGACTGTTTTCTGATGATAACAGGCATATGATGAATGCTTGTTCTTGCTGTTAAACTCTACTTTTATCTTAGATTTGTTCCTGATGCTCATTTCATTATACTTTCCCTCAAGGAGATAACATCTGTCCATTTCTACATGTGTCCTCTTTTTCCAGTTGTGAGTTATTCTCTGTATCTTTCCTAGTGCATAATCTGGTGCCTAATCTTGAGTAAATGATCAAATAAACTTGCTAATAAACTTATATCCACGGATTTTGGTTCAAGCATCAAACAACATAATGCTTGTAAAAGTGATTTGCAACAAAAAAGTAAAAAGTAAATGTATGAGATTAATTCTTGATTCAGTGAGCCCAGTCCCAGACCAGCGTGTGATTTGGTGGTGATGATTTAAATCCCATAGGTCAATATGCAACAAATCCTTCTTAGATTCACTCTCCTTTAAAAGACACAATATACTGGTTTATAATATCAAGTTTCCTGGTTTTAAAAATAGTGGATTTCTAGCTGAGTGTGTGTGTCATGCTCTGGGGCCCTACACATCTAAATATTTAACAGGATTGCTTTATATGCTCTTATGCCGATGTTGCCGATATGTGATTTGGTTTTTGCCCAGTGGGTCCCTGGGCTTTTCATCATCCAGTGCATATATTGGCTGCAGAGCACCTGGGCAGCAAGAATAGTGGGGTTGCTGAGGCATCGAATGCAATCAGAATGTTATTTAGAAAAGCTGGCTTGCCAGCCAAACCTTGCACACATCTTTTATTACACTGTATCTTTGTGACATATTATTTCTGCTTCACAAGGTCACCTGACCCTGAATGAGACCTGTGGTCCATTGATAACACAGCCAGGTGACGGCTGCAGCATGAGTTAGGACTAGACACAGAGAAGGATGAGTTTTCAAAAGTCCCAGCTCACCTGGGCTGAGTTCTCACATTCCTCTTCTGTTCCTTAGCTCCCCTTGTTCACTGTTATTGGTGTGTGAAGGCAACTGGAGTTGCAGTTACAACGGTGCTTGTTTCATATCTAAATGTTAAATAGTATAATAGGTACATAAATATTTGTGAATGTTTTTCAAATAAATATCCTGAAAATCACTACATTTAGTAACTTTTTTACCCAAGTTTAAATATGAAATTAAAAACAACTTTCCAGGAAGGACTAATTATCCTTCCTCTCACAGTATGCTTATCAGAGAAACAAAGAGGAAAGACAGAGAAAGGAGAAAGGTGTCTAGTTGGGTGGCAGATGTTCAGAAAGTTTAGGTGTGTTGTAGGGGACAGAACCATGAGACACAGTGACAATTATGCTGAGAAGTCAGGAGAACATGGACTCAGCCTCAGCTCGGTCACTAGCTGGCTTAGTGACTTGAGTAATTCACCTCCTCCCTCTGAACTGTTTCAACATCTCTGAATGGAGAGATGATCTGTCACATTGCTCAGCACTTGGTGAGTAATGAATACACATTTGTCTACTTGGATACATTGATTCTAATAGACCCAAACACCAAAATCCTCTCTACATATCCAGCCTCTAGATTCATTTACTCAGCAGCCTAGGCTGTAATACCTCATTTTAGTGCATTTTGTTGCTACCTCGAGAGTAACAGTTATTACAGTCTGACCTGATAATCAACTATGTACACATCCATGAAATTCCAATAACCCAGCACAGCCATCTGCTCATGCTCAGCAAATAATTTCTAATGCAAGGGACTTCTCTTTCAGAAGTAAAGATTCTATTAGGTAAGTTCAACTGAAATGAAAGTAAATATCATTGATACATGCTTATTTTCATATATGTGAATATATATATCGAAATCACATTGAATATATGTATAAATATATTATCAATATATATCTAGATATATATCCAAATCATGTTGAATATATACATATATTCAACATGAATATGTGAAATATTCAACATAAGTATATGAAAATTACGTTCTAGTGGAGTCACAGAGACATAATCCAAAATATAGGTTAAAAAGCACACAAAATAAATATGTAAGTATATATATTTATTATATATATATTCAACATGATTTAGATATATATATGTAATATATACCTAATATATATATATATATATATTTATTTTAGGTTATTTAGATAGAAGTGGGTTCAAATCCTGGCTGCAGCTGGTAGCTGAGCAATCTGGGCCTAGCTCACCTCCCCAGGGTCATATTTCTTCATCTATATAACTAGAGTGGCTGTACCCACCTTGTAGCTTTGTGACAAGCAGTGAGTCCAACAAAGTGGTAGGCACACCGCAGGCCTTCAGCCTCCGTGGTTTCCTCTCTGATCTACTTCACTACAGGTCTCCTGAAATCAAATCAAGGGTTACAAGTTGACCGGGCCAAACATCTTGACTGTCAGATCGCTCTCATCATCAGCATCGTGGTGATAAGCCAACATGTCATTCGCACCTCGGGATAGGATGCACAGAGAGGGTCAGTGCTTAAAAATAACATGATATGCCTTTCCTTTCAGAAGAAAATTTGTTGTTTCACTAGGTGACAATATCATGCTTCTTTCATAGCACTGGGCTGAAAAGTAACAGTATTTTTTTTTTTTTCAGAATTATATTTTCCTGACCATGTGGCTGCACTCTGTCAGGCAGGGCAGCTGCTGACAGGTACACAAGGAAAAGAGAGGAATTATGCAGACGTTTGGCAGTGTAAATGTTAGAACAACTCAACTGTATGTGTGTTCAGGAGAGTTCAGCAGCTTAGGTGAATGCAACTCCAGGAAATAAAATGACAGCTTCTCTTAACCATTATGCTAATGGATGGGTTAGGTAGGAGATTTCTCTGTGTTAGAGCAGGCACTTGGGAGACAAGACTCCTGGGCTCAGATCCCATTCCCAACAACATCTCCCACTGTGATCTTGGGCAAGTTGCTGAACTTCACTGTACTTTAGTTCTATTTCTCCATCTAAAAACCCAAGCTAATAATAGTTACCTTTGCTGCAGGGGTGGTACAAAGATTAATAAATTAATGAGCAGAATGTGCCGTGGAGGGAAGGAGAGCGGTAGAAATGTGATCATTTCCACAAATCTATGATTTGCACGGAGTCTGCCTCAGTAGCTTTTCTGAATGTTGTGCTCATTCCCCTTTCCTTCTCAGATAATGAACTGTCCATCCCAGTTCTGCTGCTAAGAGATATGGATGCTCTTGTCCAGGATGTGATGAGTTTTTTCATGGCCCCCAAGCCTGGGTGCTGTGTTAAAGTGATAAGGAGCAAGATCCTGAGTCACAGAATGATGGAAATTGAAGAAAGACGTGAGTGATGAGAGAGCCTTAGCTTTAAAATAAATAGCTTAACCACCTTTCCAATTTTATTTTAGAGAACAATACAGTGACAAGTGGGAATATTTTTACAAAATGAATGTTACAATGCAGATAATAGAAAATAACTTAAATAAAATCTCATTTTCAAATTTATTCATGATTTATTATACCAAAAGGCAGTATGTTGTTAATATGTTAAGGTGTAGGATAAGATGACTGCCTACTCCATTGCTTTGCCTGACTTCCTGCCCCCAGCAGAGGTGAGCGTTAGAAGAAAAAACAACAAGACAATATCATGCACAGATCAAAGTATCAGATATTCTAATACAATCTTGGATTTGGGAAAACAAAAATAAAGTCAAATCCCTAACAAACCAAAGTCCAATTTTAAGACCAAGGTATGAAAAAATTCTGTCGAGTAGCCAGGGAAAGAAAGTAATGTGTGTTATATACATGATCTCATTCACTGATCTTAATTGAGGAAAGTAAATGTATGATTTTACTTTTTAAAAATAGGGAGACCGAGGTTCACTGATGTTAATGGTCTTGTTCAGGATCTCAAAGCTAGCAGTGGTGAACAGGCATTAAACCCAAGCCTCAATCATTTCAGTATCTGTGTTTCAACTACCCTTCCCCAGATCTAAGGTAAAGAGGGATTGTAGCTTAGGAAAAAAAATTATCTGACAGATACTGTATGTATTTATAGGCCAAGTTGCAAGTTAATCCAAGCATTTATTATTCATCTCTCCACCCAAATATTTGATCAGCACCAATGATATACAATACCATGAAAAGTGCCAGTTCATAGAATTGAGCCAAAGTACAGAAGACTATGTATTAGATTAGAGTAATGGCAAAAGCCGCAATTACTTTCTTATCAAGCTATATTTTGCCTGGGTCTAGCAGGCAGGACTCAGAATTGCAAAGGTGAAAGGGTCATCAGATGTGGATGCTTACCCTTTGCTGGATATAGTGTTTCTGAGACCTGAAGCTTTGATATCTGACAGAAGCTTCCAGTGCAACCCAGCCCCATCTCGGATAGACATGCCAAGATAATATTGGAGGTAAAGGCTAAAATATTATACTTGCCTGCATCTCCATTACTATTTCTTTATCACATGTGAAGTATAACCAACTGCAGTCTAGTGGAAGAAAGCTGTAATGAGACTTCGTTTACTCATGCTCCAGCTAGGAAATCATTCCGGTCACATTCATACTGTTAATTGGTCACCTACAATTAAGCACATCTGAACACCTTAGTCCTGCTGTCATTTGTGAATGGATCAGAAGATAGGAAACCTCAAAAGGTAATGTAACAGCCATAAAACATATAGATTGCCCGTGTCTCAGGTTTTTGACACACAAGCTCTGTGTCCTGTTCCTACTTACATGGTTTCCACTATCATTTCAGATAATCACAGGACATATTCGTGCATGGTGAAATAAAGGGAAATGGACACTTCTGCCTTTATGTATCTAAACAAAATACATATCAGGAGGCCCAAACACCCCTTGTTGCCCAAAACAATGAATGCAGATGACCTAATAACATTCCTTCAACATAAAACCTTAACCAGTGTGCAAGTTGGTAACACTTCTCTCTTAAATTCAGAGCACCTATTGGCTGTTCTATCTGACTCACTCTCATACAACCTGTTTTACATTTATACTTCATATCACAAAGAAATTTTGAAATTTACCTCAAAAGGTATGTTATATGTATGAAAGTTACAGCAAAAGTTGTGTCTTATATATCTTTGTTTCTCTTTAATTCTCCTGTATACTATATACATAGAATATAGTGCTTGAAACATTTTTATTTTTCATACAATTAATGCCTCTACCTGAAGCTGAGGCCTAGTTTGCTGTGAAATTCTGCTGCCAGTGAAGTTTGTCTGTGGTGTTCTTTCATCTTGCAGTCAAGTGCCAATGCTTCTTCATAGAATTCTTCCAACACACTCCTGGTTGCCAAAGTGTTTTAATCAGCTCAGTATTACATTCTGCTATGAAAGCAAGCCTAATTATTATCTTAGCATCTTTCATATCAAAAGTGACAGTGGTGGACTCATTTATCTATTCATTCATTAATTCATTCATTCAACAACTAATTATAAAATGTCTTCTGTTATAGGTAACTAGTACTGGCTAGTCTAGCTAAATACTGGAGACTCAATGATGTGTAAGAAACAGAATAATTGTTGCCCTAATAAAGCTTATATTCCAGTGGCTGAAGCTGATCTAAAACATGCAAAATATCCATAAACAAGACCATTCCATATGGGCTGAGCACCATGAGTGAAATAAGGAGATGGGTAAGAGACTGGGGCAGTCACAAACGGTCTCTTTAAGGAGATGACACTTAAGCTGACAAAAGGTTTGCCATGCAATAATATAAGGAAAAATCACAGCCAAAACCTCAGATTTCAGAGCAAAATAAAAAAGACAGGTATAGCTAAAGTGTAATTAACAAAAGATGCGTTTCACAAGAGATGAATTTGTCTAAATCTGTAGGAATTAGAGCATGTAAAGCTTGTGGGAGATGGCAAGGGTTTTTTATAAGAAACAGAGAGGGTCAATAGAAAGATTTAAGCAAGAGTGTGAGAGGATTGGATTTATAGCTTTAAAAGACGTCTCCAGCTGCTCTTCCCATGGGATCATTTTTTTCTAAATTGTATTATAAGAACTAATGGTAAACAAAAAATTCAGTTTCCAGAAATTTTCTTTAAGGCCAGATTTGTTAACCTAATATTTTCCAAACAGTCAGAGAATCTTATCGAAAAAAAAAAAAAAAAAAACATTTAGCAAGCTCACAATAGCCCGCAATCCAGATATATGTATCTTAAAAACGTCTGTATTCCATGCATATCAATGTTTGATTTTGAGCATGCCACAAACTCTGTGGTCCTTAAAAATGAGAAAGTCTGAATGAGATGATGTCTAAGATCTCGTTCAGCTCTAATATTTTATGACCATGAATTAGTGCATTAGAAACTGATTAAAATCTAAGAAGCTATGAAATAACACTTCTCTTCAATCTTGCGAGTGAAATGATCAGAGATATTACTACTATTCATGATGATCAACATGTGTGTAGCATTTTATAGTCTGCTAAAGATACACACATTGTACCATTTGAAATCACATAACACTAAGAAATAGGTATTATTATTGTTTTCATTTTACCAATGAGGAAATTGACATTCAGAGGAATCGTTTTCCATAAAGAAGATCAACAATTAGCTAAAGAAAGAATCAAGACAAGAATAGAAATTTACTGCATAGGCAAATGGAGAAAATGACACTTTTTATTTTCATTGTGGGTTTGATGGCTTACTTAGAAGTTAACTCTTTTTTTTTTTTTTTTTAGCAATTACGCGTGGCTTGTTTCTTTGCTTACTTGTTAACATTTACTCAGAAGGGCCTTAAGATTGGAACCTCTGCCCTTTCTTACAATTCAAAACATAAGAAAAGGTGAAATAAAGACAGTTTTAATAAACCTACACTGTTGGTCAGGGTCTAACATACCCTTGCTGTTAAAGTTACAAAATTATTTAGATGATTGCCAAGTTCTTATTGTACACTCTGTAGAGATATAGCCTTGAGTGTAGAAAAGAAGTGCATGTGTATCTTTTTTGAAGTTTTATTTTGCTTCAAGGGCTCTCCAGGCCCTATCTGCTGGTGTATGTTGGCATGTACACACACAGTCACACCCTCCCGCCATCACCCTCCTCGCAGACTCTGTAAGCCAAGTGATAACAGAGCCCTACTAGCCCCTTCTCTGTGACAGTGGCATTGCCAGTTGAGGTTGGGGAAATTTTTCTGTATATTTTCCTATTATCCTTTCCCATTTTTTCCTTCTAGTTGTGGTTTTAAAATTTTGACTGTACATCTTAGCTGCTCTTTGGATACTAACGTGTTGTGTTCTGATTACCGCATAAATGCAAAATTGCTTTTATCATGTAGATCACATATATCATTAACTGTATGATAAATTTAGACTTTCAGAAATCTAGCCAACAAGCAGCCTCATATAAAAATCATACAAGGATTGGGTCCAAATTATATTAGAATCACTCAGAAGAGTTTGACAGTGGAAATATTTCAAAGAGAAACCTGTTGAAATGGCTTATTTTTGACAGCCCTTTCTGAAACTTCAGCGATTTCTTCCCCACCCCTTCTCCCTTTCCTTCCTTCATGTCAGACTGGGCCATGTTTGAAATTCCTGAGCCCACCACGTGCATGCTGTCTTTATATATACACTCATCTCTCCTGAGGAAAGATTTCAACTTCATGGCAAAACTGAAGAAAGCATGTCAGAATGCTGTCGGAGAAAGAACCTTCTTTTCTACAACTGTTTTTGGATGCCGGCCAAAATTTTCCCTTTCTGGCTTTTACTCTTGACACTATCTCCCAACGGAGTAGAAGGGATATTTTAGCAACTGGCAGGTTTTAACAGTGCCCCTCAATGCCAGCATGGGCAGTCCAGAATTCAGAGCACTGACTCTGTCTCCATGCCGATATTAAATAAGCATGCCGTTTTAAGACAACGCCAGGCAGCTTTTCTTTTGAGGCTATCTGGGGAGATTTTTTTTTTATTTTATAAAGGGTTTATATAAGACATCAAATAGTTATGAGGAACGTGGCTGTGCTTTTTATAACACAAGAAAGGTTAAGAGCAGAAATTTTTATAGACACTGTAAGAACTTTCAAGGGACTAAAAGGCTCAGTGGACTCTGAAGACAGATTTCACCTTCAGGAAGAGGATTCAGGTTCACCTGAGGAATCAACAAGTTACGAGGGTTGGGATGCCCAGCTAAGTCGCTGTTGTTGCTTGGACTCTTCCTCTGAAATCTGCTTTGCAACTAATTGAAAAAAAGATTGTTTCAGATGAAAAGGTTTTGTAACAGCATAGCATACAGGGTACTTGTGTCTGGGAATGGGCAAACAGTAAGATTTAGGCTCTGGATTTGCTGGAAATAAAAGTATTATTTTATTTTGGCATTTCTCAGTGTCCCAAACCAGAGGGAAATGTGCCATGTGTCTGCATAGAGATACTTCATTGAAGAATACTTTTTCCCTGGATTATTTACTCTAATGTAGGCTGAGGACTCCTTAGGTTGCAGTGTAGGTTACATTTTGGAGATAAATATAAATGTGACCCACACTGCAACCTAAGGAGTCCTTAGGTTGGGTCCATTTAGGAGACAGTTATAATTCCCTGAAGCAAGTGAAAGAGCTAGGTATGAAGAGAAAACTATCTCCAAGAGGAAGAATTGATTGAGAATGCAAGTGGTGTGGAAATGAAAGACATACCTGTGTATGGGTGAAATTGAGATATCTGCCATACAAAAGTAAAGATTGAAATAAGTCAAACTGCTTGAAATTGACTTGAATGTCTATTTCAATAAGAACACATTCTTAGAAGTTGAAAGATAAATGTTAATAGTATAACTTGAACTCAGCCTCTGTCCAGTTAAGAAGTCAATTAAAGTATAATAATCATGTAGCCTGGGACTTTGGCCAAATAAATAATCTGTGTCTTTGGCTAAAACTCAAGCAAATAACGAGTTAAATGAACTAAACTGAAATTATTGCTTATTTTATTCTTAGAAGTTTTATTCTAGAGGATGATTCATTTATTGAGAGCTACCAGACTCTCTAAACTACAAGTCTACTAGTTTGATACAATTTCTCGTACACTACCCAACCTTAGATACAAAGACATTCAGACTAAACAAACAAACAAAACCCCACATGGCTTGGATTTCTTTTTGGAAAGAAGAGAACTTGTAGAAAAGATACATTTCCTGCTACCTGTATGAAAGAAACTCTCTGCACACAAGCATTGCTTTATGGTTTTGCCTTTACCAATGATGTTCCACAATCCCAAGTCTTTAACCTTCTTCTCTGTGTGTTTTTTTCCACAGGCACTTTGAGGACATGGATGACTTTAATTTCCAGCATAAGACAAACTCTAATAATTCCTACTCATATTGATCCCTTCCTCCTTTTCAAGGTTCTTTTAGTTAACCAAGCTATATGCAATCTGTTCCTGGATGTTGTACTGTAGCAATGTTTTTCATTTGGACCAGAAATTACTTGTTTAGTTTGATATCTCTAGCAATAGAAATCTCACAAACTTTATTGGTAGTCATATCACTCACTTGTCTCATATTAAACATATTGCCTACTAATATTTGGAATTTTCAAAGTGTTTAATAATGAGAATACTATATAATCATTTAGAACAATAAAATGTAGAAAAATTGTAATTCATAACCATTTTCACACATAACTATTTAACAATAAATATATTTATTCAAGCTTTTTTCTATATACATGCTTTCCAAAGATTTGTCTAAGTTTCTGTACATGTGTGTATACACACGTAATTAATCTGTATATAGAACCACATATATAAGCATTCTTAATAAAATCTAATCTTTATATTTTATTACAATATAAACAAATATTTTAACAAAAATAAATTTATATGTGTAGATGAGTTTATACTCCATTTAAAAAATTAAAATTAAATCAATACCTGTAGACTACATTTTTCTTCTGTTACGGCACATTTAAAGCATGTCAATAAATACTGTAAATGAATGTATTTTTAATGTAATTTAACTAGTTTTTCTCTCACACATAAGATGCTTCCATTTTTTGTGTTTTGCTAGCGCATGTAATGCTATGATAAACAACCACCTTTTAGATGGATTAGACAATGTATCTTTTGCATTAGGTTTCATTTTATTAAGGGTGAGATTGAATATTGTAATTCAGTTTTCAGTTTATTTGAATTGTTAGGCTACTGTCTGTTTATGTCCATCTACTTTTCAATCACTTTCTTTTGTGAAATGTCTGTAAATGACTTTTACTCATTTAAAAAAACTACAATTGATTTATAAAAATAATTTGTATTAAATATTTTCTTGTTTATTTATTTTATTTTATGTTTTTAGACAGTCTTGCTCTGCCACCAGGCTGGAGTGCAATAGTGCCATCTCAGCTCACTGAGGGGCAAACAATTCCCCTGCCTTAGCCTCCTGAGTAGCTGGGACTACAGGCGCATGCCGCCACACCTGGCTAATTTTTTTTTTATTATTTAGAAGAGATGGGGTTTCACTATGTTGACCAGGATGGTCTCAGTCTCTTGACCTCATGATTCTCCCACCTCAGCCTCCCAAAGTGCTGATATTGCAGGCGTGAGCCACAGTGCCCAGCTTACCATTTGTTTTTAATTTGGCTTAGGATGTTTGCTGAGTTTCGGAGCTGTTCTATTTTTGATACAAGCATATTGATTGTTTATCACACCTCCAAATGGCTTTCTTTCATGAATTCTATGCTTAGAAACATTTTTCTTATATGGGAAAATATTGATATTCTGTTCTGGCTTATTGTTGTTTTATTACAAAGAAAAGTTTAACACTGCGATATACATAAAGTTTTTCTAATTCACATTCTCAATGCCATTTATAAAAAAATCCTTTATTTTGCTACTGATTTATGATGTTCTTTTTCTTTTTAAATTATTGCTGTTATTGTTTCTGTGCAAATTATTTTGATTATTGTTTCTGTGCTTTTGTTTTGTTTTGTTTTGTTTTATTGTTTTGCTTTCTGGAAAGAAATCTTTGTCAACCAAAATACTTGTCAACAAAAGATATGGCTTTATCAACTTGAGCAAAGGCCAGATCTTCTTTTGAGATCTACACTTCAGCCTCAAGTGCACGTGCCTAGCTCCTGCTCTGTTATTCTTGGAGACAGATTGTCATTCAAGGCTCTTTGACTTTCTCCACTGCCTGGTTTAATGATACTCTGAGGTGTATGAAATCTGCACATTACAAGAAGCCCTGGTTTCAAGATTTTTAATCTTGTCTCCCCCACTCACCCATCCACATCAACAGTCTACTTGTAAATGGACTATTTCCATCCATTAAATTGCCAATTGCGACTGCCTTTAGTTATCCTTGAAACTTCTCCCCAACCCTTCTACTTCTCTTCCACTCCCCAGTTTTCTAATTAGTCTGGATCTTTCATTCATAAACCAAGAACCAATTAGGAAAAGAATAAATAGCATAAATAGCATTCAGACCCATCTGTCTCTTTTTCATGGTGCATAGTGAAGAGCTGTGCTCTTCAGTGGTAGCCATTAGCTCAATGTGGCTACTGAGAACTTGAAATGTGCCTAGTCTGAATTGAGATATTGTTAAAGTATAATATAAAGAATGGATTTATTTTAAATGTAAAATATTTTATTCAATTTATGTATTGATTATGTCTTGAAGTTTTTAGTATTTTGGACATATCAAGCTAATAAAAGCATATTCTTAAAATTAATTATACTTGTTTCTTTTTAATTTTTTAATGTGACTACTACAAAATCTAAAATTTTATATGTGACTCACATTTGTGGATTATATTGGATAGCACTGAATAGAAGTTTTACTATTTTCAGTTTTAGTATCATGACTGTGTCCTTGCAATTAAGAAAATGTCTTTCCATGTTCTGAAAATAGATTGGCTGTCAAGATTTTTAGTATGTGTCCTGATTCTTTATAAATTGATGCTTGTAAAAAACTTTTTCTTCAATTGTACTCTCCCTAATGCTAATTTCTGTTGTATTAGTTATACAGCATGGCTATGTCATGCTGCATCTCTCTGTTCCTAATCTGGTACGTGTGTGTGTGTGTGTGTGTGTGTGTGTGTGTGTGTGTGTGTGTGTGAATGCATTCTTTTAGCATAAATTTGCAGTGAAGAGAGAGGTGACTTTAAATGGTTTTCGACTGAATGTCAAGCAATTATGTAAAAATGTAGATTTTTTGACATGGCATTTACTCTGAACAATGTATATATTCTCTTCCTACATATCACTAAGTGGACGTAAGACAGTCTTTGAAGCCAGATAATCCTTACATGAAACATGACACTTTGACTTTTGTGTGGTCATTTTGTAAATTATTTGCTTTTTTCTTAGCCTCAGTTAACCCATCTCTAATATGAGTCAATCTTAAATGTTTTGGAGGGCCCCATCACGCTCATGATGTCTAGCCTAGATCTCTCTCCTTTCTTGCTTTTCTTCTCTATTTTCAGGCATTTAGACATGCTTGGTACAAGATGAGTTGACAGCAATCATGTGTTAGATGGTGGGGGTGGCAGTTGAGTAACTTACTTAAAAGTGCCCTAGTTCCTGTTAGACCACAACCCAATTCCAAATGCAACTGTCAGAATTTTACATATTTTAATGCAATAGATTACAGAAAATAACGATTCAGCATGCCAACTTTGGCATCAGGAATGCCTACGGCCCTGAGGGTGATGCCAACCCCTTCAGAAGATATAAGGAATGGATTTGCCTTAAGCTTCCTTCTCGAAAGAGGCCAAGTTTCAAAGCTTTTAATTTTCGCCAAATAGAGAAAAGATGCTATGAGTCATTTATATACCCTCATAGAAAATAAAATTTCAGCAAGACATTTGATAAATTATCACAAATGTGAGACCAATAACTGCCTTAAACAAAAATGGCAGTTTCCCTGCCAAAGGTGCAATGTGTATGGAAACGATTGTCGGGCCGCTCATGGCAGGCTGTCATGGCAAGTGGCCAGGTTGGAATGAGGAAATAAGTAATGACGGATGAATGGTAAAATGTTCTGACTGGGTGAATAACACCCGAGAAGGTCTAACATTCTTCTTGCCCATCCAAAGCCCAGACTTTAAGTCCTGCCAAGTTCATCTGGAAATCTCTTAGTTGATCGTTTTGGCTATTTATTAATGTCCATCAAGTTACAGAATGTAAGCAAAATAAACACAGAGGTAGGGAGACTGTTGTTTATGTCAAGTTGAAAAAAAAATCGTATTAATTTTGAATTCTAAAAATCTCCCTGCTGATTAATACTTTAAAGGAGGGTAATGCTTCCAATACTGGATGGTGTTAATACAGAAGCAGAAATTGCTGCTTTCTTGTATTGGCATATTTTGGTTCTTTCTTTAGTTACTATTGTTTATTATCTCTTTCTCTCTATTTTAGCTCTAGGCTCTCAGGATTAAATCCCATACCAAATCCAAAGTCTAAGGGATTTACAGAGGAAGATAACTAATCTAGGTAGCTCAGAGGGTCTGCGCACACAACATTCACAGTGTGAAGGCAATAAAACTAGGAAAAGGTGATGGAAATTTTGGGGGTTGAAAGTTGTGATTTAAATATGCTACCAAATAGCCCCAAATTATTTCGTATTAAGTGAATTACAAAGTTTAACATGTATAATGCACTCATGGATTTGCAGTATACATGCATTCACATGTCCATATGTGTACACACCCTCTTCTCCAGGGCTAGTCTTACACATATGGCAGTTTATATAAAGCCACTTTGGTCTGATTTGAGGGTCACTACTTTTTCCAAATGATGTTCTCCACTAGTCTGTTACTGAGATCTGAAATTGTGCTTCATTCTGAGAAGCGACCAGCACAGTGAATGCAGTGCGAACGTTTGACCTAAGCAGAGCTGGCTGTGAATCGTATCTGTGCCATTTATTAGCTGGGTGATCCTGTGACTCAGTTACCTCTCTAGTAAAATGGGGGAAATAATTGGCCTGGGGCAAAGTTTGAGTTTAAACAATTCATTGAAAGGACTATGCCTACAATATGGTAGCAGCTCAAAAAAAAAAATGATAGTTTATAGATATTCTGTTTTCACTGATAAATTGTGAACAGCTATGCAAAGGGTCCATTGAGCCCTGCCAGTCATCCACCAAATGTGAATAGATGCATTTGATTCCTTTAGCCTTCTGTGTTGCTGAGCCTGAGTTTTGCCATGTTCAGTGGAGGATAAAGAAAGGGCATCAGCACAGATGTCCTTATGAGACCAGACTCAAGGTAGTCACTATAGACCTGGACATATGACACTGGTCTTCATACATTAGCATGACAGATGTGAGATCAATGACTTAATTTCTCCATGTGCTCCCATCCCTGTCAGAAATCAGATTTCTTTTACTGTGGCTGACATGGGTGCAGACAGGAATGCAAATTATGGTCAATATCCTCAAACTCTTTCTCTTGAAGTCCTATCCCTTTGGTAATACTTGCTCCTGCCTAGTTACCTGGGATAGTTATATTTATTTTTCCTTCCACCATTCAAATTTGTTTTTAGATAAAAGTCTGAGACCTTTATATTCACCCTTAGCATGCACAAAAATTGCATGTTATGAAAGATGCCCTTCTTTAATTTCAAAACATAATAATCTTTCTGAGAAAATTCAGACTAATTGGACATGTAGACTTTGTAGGATTTCAGGAGTCTTCATGATATCTCCTTCCACCATGCTACTGAAATCCTCTACCCAATGTAGTTTATGTATGATACTGTCTTTATTATTGATGAACTCTCAACAGGTAATAATTTTATCCATATTTTTTACAGAAAATTTGAAGGACAGTTCTTAGTAGACAAGAAAGATGTGGATAAATGCAGAAATGGGTCCCACTTTATAGGAAGACCAGAAGATTTTAAAGATGATACCAAAATGGAGAAAGACTACTTGTCCAGGGGGTATTTTTATTGTATTAAAACACGGGGAACATGAATATCAATAACATATATATAACAAAGGTACGTTTTGAGGGTTTCTATGTATGTTTATGAATATTTGGAGATGATTTTTATATAGTTTTCTTGCAGGCAAAAATAGAATATATTAAATATAGAATGAGAGGAACAACTTAGGTAACAAGTTTTTTAACATGCATAAATCGTGTAATAAAGGTAAAGGGAAGGAGATTTTGTAACATTACGTTCTTGTTACCCTAGAATAGTTACGAGGATAGATGGCAGAATTTGGGAGGAAGTTGGGGTCATGACTAAAGATATAAGGGGAAGGGTTTACCTTGTAGATGACAGGATGGGTTTTGCAACTATGTTTTAATCAGGGTCATGGGCCTGGCACTTGCCTGTCACTTCTTGCACTGGCCTGGTCTCAATCAGTATCATTATACCCAGTGTTCATGATTGTACACTGCTTTTCTCTCCAAATTGACAATGTCCTGAGTGGAAGGAATCCCTAGAAGTTTCAGCCATTTTCTGGGGGCATCTGAACCTGCAAGAAACTTCTCCTGACTGGTAAGTTATTTTTTGGAAGGATCAAGAGAAACCTGGAAATCCAAGCCAACAAGAACTTTCAGTTTCTGCATTTGGGAAGTGAAATTGCCCACATCAGTTCAGGGGTGAAAACTGCTGGTTGCACATGTCCTACATTGTTCAAGCTATCACTGTCCTGCTCGTGGACTACAGCACATTGTTCACCTTATGTAAATCATTAATAAGCAGATTAACTCATTTCCTTAATGTGCCCTTTAGACATCTTTTCACTCTCTAAAAAACATTTAAAAAATCATTTTCATTAAAGATATATACTCACCTAGTTTAAAAAGCCAAGGTGCCAGGTGTGATGCAGGAGGATCAGTGCACTCTGGAGACTCAGGCAGGAGGAAGGCTTGGGGCCCAGAGTTTGAGACCAGCCTGGGCAACATAGCAAGACCTCATCTGTAAACATATATTTTTTAATTAGCTGGGCATAGTGGCACATGCATGTAGTACCAGCTACGTAGGAGGCTGAGGCAGGAGGTTGACTTCAGTCCAGGAATTCGAGGCTGCAGTGAGCTATGATTGTATTGTCGCACTCCATCTTGCGCGGCAGGGTGAGATCTTGTTTCTTAATTAATGAATCAATATGTAAACCCTTAAAAAGTCAAATAGCTTTTTTTTACTTCGTTAATAAAGCATCTCCTCATCTCCAATTTCTTCTTCCCCAAAGTAATAGTTTTAACATTTTTAACTGTGTCCTTTTGTGTTCATTTTTACTTTTAGAGATATCACTTTAATTCTGTTATTTCTAAAATCTCCAGCTAGAGATAGTATTTTCTGATGCCTCCTTTGGAAAATGAACTTTTGTTTGTGTGCTACTCTTTGTATATACACATCAGCCCAGACCATTCTCCTTCCCCACTCTCCCAGTATGAGTAAGTCATAATTTTGAAATCATTATATAATAGTGACTTCGTTATGACATTGTAAACATTACTCATTGTTGAGCCGTGTGGTATACTAGCTTTGTTTCCTTTCTTCAACATCTTCTTTCAGTTTTTGTTTGTGTTTAATAATTTTTTATTTGCTTCGTTTTTGTATATCAATGAATCATCCCCAAGTAAACTGAAAGTTATGGAAATCTTTCCATTAATTCAAGTGAATCACGTAGTCTTTCTTTTGTTTGGTAATTTTTTGTCTGTCTGTTGGTTTTTAAATATTCATGCTTCTGGATTGATATCTGAATTTTTCATTTTGTTATGATATTTAAAATTATTAAGATCTCTTTTTTCTTTTTTTCCCTTCCTTTCTTCCTCTCCTCCTAATTGCTAGGAGATATTCCTTGTGTGGTCCTTCATCCTACTCTACTATTTAGGCTCATAGTTTTCTGTGCTTGCTGTCATTCTGAAATCTGTTTTCATGAGAACTTGTGTTTGAATATTTCCTTATTCTCCTCCTTACATTTGATCAATAATATATTCTAGATTGAGAATCATTCTCCTCAAGATTTAGTAAAGGTCTGTTACAATAGAGAAGTTGGATGGCATTGTTACTCCTGAACTTTTCTATTAATTAGTTCATTTGCCTCTGCATAGGCACTTGTAGGGTCATCACTTTGTCCACAGTGTTGTGAAATTTCATTATGAAATGCTTTGTTGGGAGTCTTTTTCAGTACATCATGCTGACATTCAGTGGTTCCTTTTAATTGCTTTCCAGAAACTAGTATTTTTTATGTCTAAAATGTTTTATTATAAAGACATGTGCACACCTATGTTTGTTGAGGTGCTGTTTACAATAGCAAAGACCTGGAATCAACCCAAATGCCCATTAATGATAGACTGGACAAAGAAAATGTGGCATGGAATACTATGCAGCCATAAAAAATGACAAGTTCATGTCCTTTGTAGAGACATGGATGAATCTGGAAACCATCATTCTCAGCAAACTGACACAAGAACAGAAAACCAAACACCGCATGTGTTCACTGATAGGTGGGTGATGAACGATGAGAACGCTTGGGCACAGGGAAGGAAACAACACTCACTGGGGTAGGTTGGGGATGGAGGTGAGGGAAGGGAAGGGACAGCAGGGGATGGGGAGGATGGGGAGTGATAACACCTGGAGAAATGTCTGATGTAGGCGACTGTGGGAGATGGAGACAGCAAATCACCATGGCATGTATGTACCTATGCAACAATCCTGCAGGATGCAGGATGTGCACATGTACCTCAGAGCCCAAAGTACACTAATAAAAAAATGTTTTAAAACCCTTTTGTATAATTCTTTATCAGATTTTTGTGTCTCTCTGTGTTTATATATCTGTGTTTCTAGATTTATAGCTGACTTTTTCATTTTGTTATGATATTTAAATTTTTCAAGATCTCTTTTTTTATGACCTTTTTCTGTTCCTTTCAATAAGCTTCCCTTGTGTTTTATTTAGGCACTATTTATTTATTCATTGAACACTCACTTCTTTGCACTCCGTACAATCAGGGAACTATTCAATGAGAAGCTGAATTTTAAGCAAAGCCTTTACAGAATTAGGAAAATAAGCCATGCAAATAACCAGGAAAAGCACTTACCAATGAATGGATTTAGCAAAGGTCCCGGTACGAGTTGGTATGAATAGTGGGCTAGGTTATTTGGGCCAACCCTCTCTCTCAAATAACCAAACATTCTGGGTAAATAAATTTGTAAATATTCTTGAGAACCAAAAAAGAGCTGACATGAGGATAAAGAATTATGGTTTTGAAATACCGCTTTCCACTAAAAAGAACCAGATGGCTTTGGAGAATGAAAAAAATGTAGGTCTAAGACTGGGGATGTATAAGATGAGCCCGGAACATCTTATCAAATAAAAAAGGAGAGACTTCCACCTTGTGTCAGAAAAACTCAGAGGTCAACTGGAAGAGGTTTTGAACACTGGTAACAATAGCAATTTTGAATGAGGGTGACAAATCAATGACATATAATTCTATGTGTTTATAATGATATTTGAAAAAACCTCATTGATTACTTTGGAGAGTCTGAGAAAATCAACTTATTATTGTAAAAATTGCTTAGTAGAGGTAAAAGTTAAGTACTTATCATGCCTTTCTTCTACAAAGGTATCTCAGGGAACAAATATTTGTTTTTTTAAAAAAAGATTCTCTTTATAGAAGTATTCCAGTTAATAAAATGACAAAGAAATTGTAGAATTAGAATATTCTGTAACCCTAAATGAAATAATACACTTAGTTCTAGTGATTAAGCAATGGTTTTTAAGGCTTACAATGTTACAAAAAGGCACCTGTAATCCCAGCACTTTGGGAGGCCAAGGCAGGCAGATCACCTGAGGTCAGGCATTGGAGACCAGCCTCGCCAACATGGTGAAACCCCGTCTCTACCAAAAATACAAAAATTATCAGGCATGGTGGTGGGTGTCTGTAATCTCAGCTACTTGGGAGGCTGAGACTGAAGAATTGCTTGAACCTGGGAGGCAGAGTTTGCAGTGAGCTGAGATCGTGCCACTGCGCTCCAGTCTGGGCATCAGAGAGAGACTCTGTCCCCACCACCCCCCAGACAACCAGGCAATGTGTCCCTGCTGATGGAAGTACTTATAATCCACTACAGAAAATTCTTGCCTAAATATTGAACCTAAGTTTGACTAAGTTTCTAAATATAATTAGCAATTAATGAGAATTATCAGGAATAAAGAAACATGTTTAATGATACCACAGAGTTGCACAATCCAGACTGTGAAATACTCTATAGGAAAATGAACCAATAGCTGTCAAAATAAATCACAAGGGAAGTAAAAAGGGAGAGAAAGAAAGGAAAGGAACCCTATCGATTAAGAGCTTAGGCAATTTGACGAAAATAAAAATGTCACAATTTGAATCCTGATTTGAGCAATCCATAATCAAACTGAAATGAAATAAATGATACAATTAGGAAAATCTGAAATCTGACTGATTTTTTTTGATGATGTAAATAATAATTTTCAGCATGATAGTGGTGTAGCAGTTATGTACTTTTTAAAGTACTAAGTTTTTAGAGATCTGTCATGGAATATTTATAGATGACATGCTATACATCTAGGAATTGTTTCAAACAATCTGGGGTAGAGAGCAGATGATGTATTAGGGATTAAAAATTGGCAATATATTGATTATTTTTAAAGCTAGTTGGTGAGTACACAAGGTTCATTATATTATTCTCCTTACTTTATGTCTCTGACTTTTTTTTGAGACAAGGTTTTGTTCTGTCACCCAGGCTGAAGTTCAGTGGCATAATCATAGCTCACTGAAGCCTTGGCCTCTCAGGGTAAAGTGACACTCCTGTCTCAGTCTTCCATGTAGTTGGGTCTACAGGCAAGTGCCACCACACCTGGGTAATGTTTTCACTTTGTAGAGATGGGTGTCTTTCTATGTTGCCCAGGCTGGTCTTGAACTCCTGAGCTCAAGCAATCCTCTCACCTCAGCCTCCCAAAGTGCTGAGATTACAGGCTTGAGCTACCATGCCTGGACAATGTTTGTAACTTTTTATAAACATTGTTTTTCTTTCAAAGGGGCGTCAACTTTTTTTTAACCTCTGAGGATGTTAATTATAATGATTTTTTTAAAAAGTTTTCTTCTTCCAGAAGTTTTCTGCTATCTTCTATTTCCTTTAGTTGTTTCTGTTTGAGTGTGGGTTTTGGCCTTTACCTTTTCTGGCAAAGGCTGTCCTCTACTGCCTGGTAACTCCAGGCCATCTGCTCATATCTAGAGCTGTCAAGACTGTGTACAGATGGGCTTACTAGTAGTGAACTCTACTGTAAGATCTAAACAGGTCCTGAGCCCCATCTACCAAAACCCCTATATATACATAATCCTCTTGGATTTGTGCATTTCCCCCCTAAAGTATTTTCCAATCTCTTTTACTGAAGGTAGTACAAGGGATGAGTTTGAGGGAATATAAGCCTGGTTGCCGGTGTTCTGGAAGCTAGGATAGAGATCTCAGTTCAGTATGTAGACTTTCACCTACTCTCTCTTTGTTTTCAACATGAACCCTCACTCTTAGCTGGGCCTGGTACTCCTGAATACAAAGCACACAGCTTCCACCTCTTTAGAGTTATTTTTCAGCCGTTTTTCTAGAGCCAGGAGGCAGAAGTCTTTGAATGATATTTCTATCAAGAAATGCTCTTAGAATTTTAGAATCTTAAGACTAGAAATGTTTTTATATCTTGTAGAACAAACCCTCTCATTATATTTCTTTTCTAACCAACTAGAATGTCCATAGTCAGTAACCTGTGTTTAGCAAGTAACCCTCACTTCACTGTTTTTTATATTCTCATCCTTCTAGCTAGTCCACAAGGGCAGAATTTCCCAGGTTTTCATTCTCTTGTCTCTCTCAAACCTAATGCATGCATAATTTATTAAGTGATCAGTTTTGCTTGGACTTGAGGGTAGCTATATTCTGAAGTTATTGCTCAGGCATTGGCAGGATGGACCTCCCAAAGGTCTGGCTTTTCACAACCTGTTGCTCCATTGCTCCCCTCCTTTGGGGAGGAAGGACTACTTGTTAGTAGTTGTCCTTTTCAGTTCATCTTATAGCTTAGCATTTACCCTAAACCTCTATCTTTTCTTCTTTGTAATGTTAAGTCTTTCTTATACTTATTAATTTTTGATGTTCATTATGTAAGTCACCAATTTTATTTTTCCAATGCATTTCTGCAATTTACCTTCATATGCAATTCATCCTCTATTTCTATTTCTCTCTATTTCTCTCTCATCTCAGATCTGTGTTTTTGTGTGAGGATTGGCTGGTGTCTAGAAGATAGAATGCCAGCTTCTATAATATCTCTGGAAAGCAGCCCTCCCAATATTTCTCTTATCTTTTCAAATACATAATTTAATATTATGTTCCTTCTTTTTTTATCTCTCTCACTGAAATGATACCTTTAGAGCATAATTAATACCTTACATTCGTAAGGCACTTCTGAGCTCTCCAAAGCACTGGTTCATCTATTATCACATTGTGTTTTACTTTTTATAACATCCCAGAGAGTAGTGGAACATGTTATTCTCATTCAGAGATGCAAAAGTCCAGGCAGAGAAAGGTAAGGTGATTTCGCCCAAGATCATGCAAAAGATTAGTGGTAAATCAGGGACAAAAATTCTACTCTTCTGATTCCCAGAGTCACCCTCTTTTCTTTATCTGCCTCTTCCATCTCACAACATAGTTGCTCATCTTCAGCATTCAGATTCCACTCCAAGGCTGAATGGTGCAGCTGTCACTGCCCCAGAGCCCACCGCCTTGTTGCTTTCCTGTTGAGTTATTTCTTCATTTATCATCAGATTGTGGCACCTACTGTGGCTCTAGACTCACATGTGGGAAGAAGACCTTTTAAACCTGCCATAAATCAGACACATTTTACCTTGCTGTTGTCTGTGGTCTTTGAAAAATCTATTTTTTAGTTAAGACGTTTTTCTTGGGCAAGTAAAAGTCTCTTCTCACTTTAATGAAAACATTAGGCTCTATTTTATGTCATTTGATTTTTTCCTATGTGACGAGGTTCATCTGCAAAGTAAGTGTGTCTGCTCAACTACTGATAAGATGCATCAACTTCCATTACATCACCCTTCACTCAATTATGACCCCACCCTTTCTTCTAAAGTGTTACATTTCCAGAAATGTATGGAATCAGCCTGCATCAGCAATAAAACACTGCATAGATTCATCAAAGTTCCCTCTATATTTTTCTTCATCTGTCTCTGTCCAATTTACCTGGAAGAAAAACAAGAGTCAACACACCGATTATGCTACCTCAATGAGAGAAAAATAACTGTATTTCTCAAGAGAAGGTCAATCTGGCAGTAAGACAAATGCCCAGGATTTTGAGAGGGTGTAGTGCCATCAGATACTCATATCTGTCCTTAGGCAGTTCACACCTCGTTCCCTAATGGCACTCAGTTTGGGCATTTGTGATATTTAAGTTTCCCTGTGAACTGTGGTAGCTATATCCAGGTTGTCAAGAGCAGCTCAGGTAAGGGAAAATGCTTTTAGAAAGTGTAAGTTTAATTAGGTGGGGGATAATTTAGGCTCAAATGTTGCTTTGTGCTGAAATGCTCATAAAGTTCTGCTCTTAATTATTTGATTACTTGCCTTCATTCCCTGACTCTTCAACCCATCAACTTAAAAAAGAAACAGCTGTGTAGGTCTATCCTTAAAGGCAACAAGACCATTGAAATTTCTCTGCTTGTTGAGGATAACAGGAGATGAAACAGAAGTAGTATTGTGTGTTGGAACATCTTTTGTAAGTGGTGAACAATACAGCTTTGTGGTGAACAATACAGATGGTAGAATAAAATTGGATTTTCACTTAAAGAGTTTACAAACAAGTAGTAAGACCAGAGAAATGGGTATAGTGTTGTATATGCAATCATTGCCTAGAGTAGAACTAGTCTAAACCCTGTATCAACTGGTGCAGGGTTCAAATGCAGGTGGTCAGGTTGCAGAGTGGAGAGATTGTGTATGGTGGAAGAAGTCAAGACTGCTTTGTGGAGGAAGTACCTTAGTGTTGTCTTTGACAAATAGCCACATTAGGATAGACAGCGAGCAAAGAGAGGGCATTCATGGGCAGAGGAGTGGCACAATTAAAGGCATGGAAGGAGGAAGAACTGCAACATTGCAGATCATGGGAAAAATGACTTACATGTGGAAACAGTCAGCTCATGTGGGACCTTAAAAACCTCTGGAAATGAAGTCTCCCAGGACCTTTTCAAAGATCTTTCCTTCAAGGCTCAGCGGATGACAGCCAATTTTCAGAGAGCCCTATTTGAGTGCCAAACTTGGAAAATGACATTCAGCTGACATTTAACAATTTGCACACATTTTGCAAGGGCTTTCTTTTTCATGTGTGAAACCAAACTGAGAGAAGACAAAATAAGTTGTATGGCAACCCCTGATATGAGATTATATCAGAGAATTGTTTCAGTTAAAGCATCCTTCCTTTTAATATTATGGCTGAGAGCAATGGACTCTGATTAATTTTAGGGCCAGCGATAGCATCCTCTGAATTCTGATCTAGATTAGACATGAGACTTCCTGTGTGATAATAGAGTGGACATTCCTCCTGCTCTTTTTACAGTTTTGTGGGTTAAGAGTCATTCATGGAAACTAAGGTTCTATCAGAAAGTTTACTAGGTATAAATTTAAAAAAATGTTTACGTGTTCTACATTAGGCAGTTATTTAAATGGCATGCATTTGCATAGAACCCACAGATCTACAAACCAGAAAAGAACATAGACATCATCTTTTTCAATGCCCCAATTATAAAGATAAGGAATGCATGGTGCTTCACCAATGAATCAGGCTAAGATGTGAAGCCAATGTTGGCTTCTGACTGAATATTCTCTGCTCTTTCCAGAGTATGTGTGCATATGTGTGTGTATGCCTGCCTACTCACACACACACGCAGAATAACCAAAAGTATTTCAAATAATTCAAAAGAGCAGAAATTTCAAACCTCACATTTATTATGTGTCTGTAAAGGCCCACAGGGAATAGCTTCTGTGTTAGTTTGATGAAATGTTTCAAACCAGTAAAGAGATAAGCAATTTAAGTACATTCAGAGTGAAAAGATTTCTTCTTGACTTTTAATTACACTATATTGATGTTACTTTGGAGACATCATTTGTTGACCGTGATTACTTCTCTTCTACACTGTTTTATTTCCTTCTTCCTTTATTTAACTTGAAAAAATCATTATATGCATCCAAATCCATAATAAATTCTGATTTGACCATGCTAAGGTAGAAGATGGTAACTTCTAGGCAGTTCTGATCTAGTTTACTGGTAATTGTTAAATAGTGGTTCTCAAATATTGGCAACTGGCTTGCAGACTACATTTTTTTCCATGCACATATTAATTTCACCTTAATGGCATTAATTTCATTTAACAAAATGACTCTTGCCATTCACTTAGGAGATTACAGAATGTAAGTTGGGTAAGATAAGTTCAGGTCATTCAAGGTAATAAATTTTGTTTAGGTTCATATTTGTTTCAAGGGGCCCTTTATGGATTTTGCAAAGGCTTTAGATAAATAAAGCTGCTTCCCTTTCCATGAGGAATTCAGAACAGGGTGGGGATAGACAAGCATATTCACAAATAGCTTTACTAAGCGCTACAAGTCTTTTTTGAATGAGATGAAGAATGCATAAGTCTGTAATGCAGGGGTACAGTGTGGATAGCCACACAAGAGAGAGAATTTGATTTGACTAGGGCACTAAGTGCAGCTTCAAAAAAGGGATGATATTTAAGGCAAACTATTAAGAACTGGAAAATGACAGAAGGGCATTGCAAGGGAAGATTTCTGGGGCAATGATGTGGGAGTGTGCAGGTCAAGTTCTGAGAACAGCAAGAATTTCAGTGAGCTGCAAGAGTGAGGTTTATAGTGCATGGTTAGGCTGAAAGGTTGGTGAATTAGAGTGATGGATGATCTTTGATGAAAGCATGTTGCTTTAGGATTTAAATTGCAGAGACTGGGAAGCTCTGAAGTACTAGGGGCAGAGTCAGTGGCTTAGAATCATAGAACACTGGGGCTGTGCGTGTGTGTGTGTGGGGGTGTCCAACAAGCTTAGACACTCTGAGTGGCATGTGGCAATTCCCTTCTCTTTGTGTTCCTTGTGCCTCTACTGTAGCCCAACCTCTTGTGAGTTACTGTGGCCTTGTTTATTGTACAAGTTGATGCTATATACATAGTGAACGGAGACAGAGTGAGAAAGGAAAAGAAAACAAGAAAGTTTGACAGAAAATACAATGAATTAGAAATAATGTTTTGGATGGATTGTATGAAAGAAAAGACAGTATTAGGTAGTATCTCTGGGTAAGGAAGCTACTGAGAAAGACAGAGAGATGGAGAGAGAAAGATTTAAATGTTTCACTCCTTATTATGAATATATTTCCCTTTAATACTTTCATGAGGGACTATAATAAAGATTACATTTTCTTAAGATATTTTGGTTGCCAGATGCTATTGTGTGTAAGCTTTTGTTTTTGTTTTCTTTTTGCACATTATCACATCAAAACTGAGCCATCAACTGGATGGGCACTATATAGTCATCACATAATTATGCTTGGTATCCTATTGCTTTTCCTGTTTTCCTCACTTAAAATATCTCCATGCTTTCAAGATGATGCCCTATGGGAGGATTCTTAGGTTCATCTGCACTTATAAGTAACTTTAGGAACTTGATATTCTACAATTTCATCTTACCTTTTTGAAATACTGTAAGCAACACAGCATACCATAATACTTTTTCATATTTGCCGTAATTTGATTAGTATTTTTGTTAAACTTCCACTTACTTTTCTGAAGGTGTGCAGAAAATGAACTGATGAGCAACTTTTCAAATATTATAGAGCAATATCTGGTTTGTTACAATTGGCCACAAGTGCAGAAAGCCACACTAGACAGAATTGGTCACTTTGCTTTAACAACTATGGGTATATTTTTGTTTTCTGTTTATGTAACTGTCTTCTTTGGGTCCTAATTCTTGGCCGTCATTCCCAGTCATGATTGGGAACATCTCCACTTTGTTTGATGATAACTTCTCTAGTGCTTCCAGGTGTGTTCCTCTTGTATTCTTGGGTCTTTGTATCTGAAGAATAAGTCTTGGCAGGTATTTGTTGTTTCACTGTTTCACTCTGCTCCACTCCCTTCTATGTCAGAAAACATTGCATTATCTAAATACTTCTCCTTTGCATGAAGAATGCATTATCAGAATACATTATCTTCCTTCTTTACTTCCTCCCTCAATCTCTGCTTTCCTAGTTTGCTACCTTCAATATGTATAGAATCCTTTCAATGCACAAAATGCTACAAGGATCCCTAGAGAACTAGGGAAGAGAAACACTCTGGTCTTCAATTTAGGATACTTTAGGTCTAACTTCAGTTTTCTTGCTAATTCACTATATAAACTCCATTAATTCTCTTGACTTGGGTGCTAAATATCCATACGTATAGAATAAAACATTTGGACCAGATTAAATTAGGGCCCTTCTACCTTCTAAGGGTAACAATTTTTGGAAATATATGGAAATAGGTATACATATGTATATATCTGAAGAGCTATATGTATATCTCTGAAGAAATATATATATATATATCTGAAGAATATATATATATATATATGAAGAAAATATATATATATATATCTGAAGTGGTAACAGAACCCAATATTAGACAATATATTAGACAGTATTAACCCAATATTAGACAATATAAGAATATAAATATATATTAGTGTAGTCTAATATAATATATATATTAGTGTAGTCTTTATACTTGTCTACCCCGAAGTCACTTACTGTCAGTGTTGCCACTTAATGCCTTGAGAGGTCTCTTTAATCCTTATTGACTTATCTCTTTTCTATCATTTCATATAGATTCTTTCTCTTTTGGTCTGACAGAATCTCTCCATGCTGGGTGACAGAGAAATCCTTTTGGGGGTACTAATAGACAAGCCGATCACATGGGTGATTGTGAATTTAGGGGATAGTTACTTAGACCTACAAGTAGGAAGAGTCAAAGGATGGATATGGTATTCACAGAGCTCTGAGGGCCAGTGAAACTATCTGCCAGATAGTGTTGGCAGAGAGAAAAAAGACAGGGCTGTAAGCAGTAGGAACTAGGTAAGTGGGGGCAGCGGAACAAAGAAGGTACAAGGTGAGAGAGCTTGATATAATTGCTGCACATTGGTTGGTGAGCGGGACACACCTTTTATTGTTGCTGATTTATTAGGTAGTTATGAGAACAGATGTTTCTTAGACAGATTTTGTTTGTTCAGACTGTAGCCAGACTGATAGGACTCTGAAATAAAAGCAAAGCATGGTAGATTTTTTTTCTTTTGATCACATTGTAGGCTATACCTTACATCTATCTGATTTCCCCTCACCCTTCTACATGCTGTGAAATGAGAAAGTTAAATTGAAGTATCGCAAGTTTCCTTTGATTTTCTCTCCTAACTGGCACGGCTGGAAAGCTTTAGGTTATAATCTGTAACACTTAGCTCTTGTTTTGTATGCATGTTTGTACCACAATTTGAAAAAAAAAAATGCCACTTAAGACTGGGATGGGCGACTGCGTTTTTCCAATCGACCTTCATGGGTTCTGAGTTTAGAGCTAAACTCAAGCCTGTCTGTGTTCCAGTCCAATTATGCCAGTGAAACGTGATTTCATTGTTCAAAAGGAAATGGCTTCTTTTTTTAAAAGGCCCGTAGACATCAAATAATTTCTTCAAAAGATAAGTTGCAAATAAGTCAGACCAATACAGAATTAATACTTCCTGAAATAAATTTGAGTTTCACAATTAAAGAAGAAAGAATTCCTCAATAAATGTACAAATAATTTAGGAAGTCAATCAATAGCATGTATTGACTTCTTCTTTTATGCTCCGCCCTGTCATAACATCGTTGTGAGAGGCAAGAGGGCTAGAAGCCTGCAGTCTGTCTCTAAACCATCTAATGACCATTATGGTTAGACAAAAAACCTTCAAAGTATCATCCCGCTTACTCCAAAATTCTGTATCTTGAGGATTCTATAAGCACAACTCTCAACAGTAAAAATAAAAATTCTGAAATGGACAGCCTAATCCCAGATATAAGGAATTATTCTCAAATCAGAATATTCTGTTCCATCTTTGGAAAAATTATTTGATGGGATGGGAAAAGAAGAAAACTAGCTTTCAAGAGGGAGAGAGGCAGGTAGCTAAATCTCAGTTAGGAAATTGCCCCATGAATGTGAAGATAAGGACTGAATTTATTCTTCAGTCCAATGGAACAGGTGTGGAAACAATACAAAATGCCAAAAGGGCCTCTAAGGAGATGGCAGAGCAGTTGGTTCTACACATTCTAGCCTGAAATGTTTATGTCCATGGAAAGGTAAGGAGACCTGTAGGGAACTAAAAAATCCAGTAAAGACAATCTTTCTCTTGCCTTTCATTTTCCAGTTATACCTAGGTGAAGCCTCATGGATAATGCCAGACTAGCAGTTCTCCATTTAAGCCACACTTAAAATAACAAAAAGGCAGAACGAAGGAGAAGTTAAGTGGGTGAGCTCTGGTCCAGACTGTCTAAATTTAAACCCTAGATTTGCATCATACTAATCACACAGCCTTGGGACATTTACTTAACTGACCTGTAACAAGGACAAAATATCGCAATTTGTCCCATAGAATAGTCGGCAGAATTGAATAAATTAATTCACGGGACATACCCTGAAAAGTGCCCAGCACATAGTCAGCAGTCAGCAGTGCTGTTAGTTATTGCTATGATTGTGGCATCCACTGGTTGGTATAGTGTGAGAAAATAATAATTACTTAGGTGTTGGATAAAGCAACTCTAGTATATGATTTCAGAGATCAGAAGCAAGTTTGTGCAATAACACTTAAACTTTCATCTCTACCAGATTTAAATCATTTTAGTGATTTAAATCATTCAATCCTTTAAATCATTGAAGTGGTAACAGAACCCAAGTCATGACTGCAGGAAAGATTCAAAATGTAAATTATCTGCCATTATAATATATTTTAAGCCATGAATGACATATTTGTTCCTGGATTGGACTTTGATTTTTAAAAAGCAGAAGATACTAGGAGAAAGAGAGACTAGAAATGAGGTATAGAGTTTGGAAAAAGCAGTTTTATTGAAATGGAGAAACAGTTCCTACTGCCAAGGCTTGGGGCCATAACACAAACCATACTGACCTTGCAATTTTGCCATCAGGTGCTCTGAACTCAGATATGACTATTAATAACACTTACGGTAACACATAAAGGAAAGTGTTTTAAGGAATTGAAAGCTGAAAGTGTTGAAAAATAAATTGTTTACCACCAGTTTTTTTCTTCCTTAAGTCTTCAGTTTCCAAATGTGTTTGGCAATTTTTCTTTTCATTCTGTTGTTGCTTTACATTTTGCCAGTGGTTTGTGCATGTACTGAATATTTATAGAGAAACTCAATACACCATAGATCTTGTAAGTGCCTGGAGGGCAGGATCTGGGTTAATAAAGTCATAAAATTATTCATAACCATTCTGGGTGAGAGCCATAGTATTACAAAACTATATGAATGTTAATAAAAGGCATAGAAAAGACCTAAATCACAGATCACTGAAGCCAAAATGGTGGTCATAGGAGGTTTTAATGTTCAAATCAACCTGAAATTCTGTTTCAGAAGATAAGATTGTTTACATACTAGTCAGGCTATGTTACTCTATGGGAAGCAAAAATCTCTGTGGCTTAGAACAGTTATCTTTTCATTTACATTAAATGTCCATCAGGTGTCAGTCAAGGGCTGTGCTTCATATCATTTTTATCCTGGGACCCAGGCTCCTGGGGAGCCCACATTGGTAGCATTGCCATTGCCATCGCCCGAGTAGAGCAAAAGAGGTAGTCACAAATCCTGCACTGGCTTTTAAGTCTCAAAGTGACACACATCACTTCCACTCATATTTGCTGAAGCAAGTACTATACCTATGCTTAATTTAAAATAGGGTAGACAAGTGCAATTCTACCATGGTACCTGTATGGTGGACTCTGAAATGTTTGGGTACTACTACTAATGGCCCTCAGAGCTGAGATCATAAAAATATTGTCTTGCTGGATTGTCCATGTGTACTCAAGGTTTTGGCAAAATAATTAAGCCTGCATTGGTTAGATGTTAACAGCTTCATAAAGAATATAATATGACATAAAGAACATTAATATTCATGTACTGAGCATCTGCTACATGCCAGGAAAAAGTAAGTCCCAGCCATTACTGGTAAGCAAGATATATAAAATATTCATATAATAGTCTTATGGCACATTGTCAATTGGGCATGCTTTCATGAAAGTGGCTGAAACCAATAAAGTGCAATTTTCTTCATGTAACAAGAAGTCTGGAGATTGGCATTAGCTGGAATTACTTTGGCTGTCAGTCACGTCATCAGGGATTCACGCACTTACAGTCTTTCTGCTCTGTGCCGTTCTTAGTATGTTGGCCATTTTCTTCTCTCCCCTGATGCTTCTGGGTCATAAGATAACTACTGCAGTTCCAAGCATACTTCACTGAAAACCAGAGGAGGAGACAGAGTGGTAGTATTAGCCACATCTGTCTCCCTTGTCAGAAAAGCAAAAGCCTCCCTAGAAATCTTCCATGTCTTACCCTTAGGTCCTACCTATCATCTAGGGTTCACATTCTTTCTCTAGTTCAATCACTGGCAATAAAAAAGAATTTATTAAAAATGAGTTAATAGAAGGCTGAGGCAGGCAGATCACCTGAGGTTAGGAGTTTGAGACCAGCCTGACTAACATGGAGAAATTCCATCTCTACTAAAAATACAAAATTAGCTGGGCATGGTGGTGCATGCCTGTAATCCAGCTACTCAGGAGGCTGAGGCAGGAGAATTGCTTGAATCCGGAAGGTAGAGGTTGTGCTGAGCAGAGTTCCTACCATTGCACTCCAGCCTGGGCAACAAGAGCAAAATTCTGCCAAAGGGGAAAAAAAAGAAAAGAAAAGAAAGAAAAATGAGTTAAATATTTACAATTAATTTTCTGGAATCAGGGAAACACTTTTTGCATTTAAAACAAAATTGTAGATTATTGTAATCAGAGATGAAGGGGTACAGCTTTTATATTATTGATATGTACTGTGAATAGTATCTGCCTCCATGACTAAATGTCATAATCGTGATATAGCTGTTAGGCACTGTGAAAAAGCAGAGAAGAAAAGTCAGTGTCAGTGTGTGTGGTCTGGAACAACTTCTTCATTATGTCCTCAGTTTGAGTACAACACTCAGCATTCGCAGAGGGACAATTACTCCAAAGAGTGGTGTAATAGTTTGCTATGGCTTTCATAACAAAGTGCAACACACTGGGTAGCTTTAACTATAGAAATTTATTCTCTCACGGTTCTGGAGTCTAGAAGTCTGAGATCCAGGTGTCAGCGGGATTGATTCCTTCTGAATGCTGTGAGGGAAATCTGTTCTATGCCTGTCCTTTAGTTTCTGGTGTTTGCTGGACATCGTTGGTGTTCCTTGGCTCATAACGCTCTTTCTGCCTTGATGATCACATGGCATTACTTCTCCCTGAATGTCCATCTCTAAATTTCCCTTTTTGATAAGGACAATAGTTACATTGGATGAAAGCTCACTCAATTCTTCATTTTTAATTCGTTACCTCTGTTAAGGCCCTGTCTCCAAATATGGTTATAATCAGAGGTACTGAGAGTTAGAACTTCAACGGATAACTTACGGAGGAAAAGATTTTAACTCCTAACAGCAGAGGACAGCATAAACAAAGCATTTGAGGCGCAAAAATACACTTCATATGAAACTACCACCTATGTGATATCAAAGTATGCAAGATGAAGAAGAAACACAGGGATAGATACAAAAGGGTCTTGAAAGCAGGTACACTGGTTTACTTACTCGATGCAGCAGGCAATAAAACTTGAGCAGAAGAGTAAGTTGGGGGAGGACAAAGGAAAAGGAGAGGAATCAGGGGTCAGGGAGATGTTTAGATTAATGTGTGATGATGAAGATCTAAAGCCGTGTCAATAGAAGGGAAACTGAAGACCGACAACAAACATGAGAGGCATTCGCAAAGTAAAGAATTTAGGATTGAGTGATAAATAGTATATACTGGAAAAACGAAAGAGCAGTAAAACATGACACTGAGGGAACATATCAAACTGTAACCATGTTTAGCTATGGGAATTTGAGAAAGGAATGGGAGAGGAGTATAGGAAAGGGAGAAATTTTCACTTTTAATATCACACCTTCTTTATTACTGCTTTACAAAAATTAAAGAGGGAGGATCTAGTATTTATATTTATTTAATTTCAGGAATTTGGGGGATAAATTTTTTAAATCTGATGATGCTTTATATTGCACATATTGAATCAAGATAATTCTGAGACATCTGAGTGGAGGGCCTGATTGGAATTAAAAGACTTGGGGTCACATAGGAATCATTCATGTAGACGTGATAGGTACAGTAAAATACTCATAGCAGCATGGTAGTGATTATTTAGATGCTCAAATAATAATAGCAATTACTGAATGACTACCAGGTGCCTGAAACTTTATACCTATTGTCTTACCTAATCCTTGCAATTACTCTATAAGAGAAGTATATTATTTCTGCTTTATAAATGAGAAATTTGAATCCTTGAGACATTAAGCAATTTTCCAGGGATCATATAACATGTAAGGGTTGGGAGAGCCGGGCTTCAAACCCATCCCTATCAGACTCAAAAGTTTATGTGCTTCAATTCTGCTCTTCTTGAGGATAATTGCTTCATTTGTGGATAATGAATTCCTGTCATGGGGCAGTGTATTAGGAATCACATAGGAAATAAAACTTAGCTGTTTTCTACAGGTGGGTGGAAAATTATATTCCCTCCTTTTTATGTGACACAGGCCAGATGAGGGGTGTGCAGACTATGAGATGCCTGACAGGAGGAAATTATCACCCATTAAGCTACAAAAGTTCCACTCAAACCAAAGATGAAACTGCTCTTGAATGCTGAGAGGGACTTCCCTGACAGACATAGTAAAGTTACCGAACACAATCTCTAAATTCTCCACACTGGATCTGTTAATTCAGCATTTCCTTATTTGGGGAGAAATATTGCATAATACTATGCCAAAGCTATTTTGGGCAAGAATAAGCACTTTGTAACAAGCATGTAAATTTCTCATTTCAATAAAAATACCATTGCTCTATACAAAGAAATGGAGAGCTAGGCTAAATTTGCTACTCTTTTGGAATGGACATAGTAGAAAGAAACTGAAGAATTACTTTGTTTTGGAGTCTCTATAGAATGAACAAAGTAGAAATTTCACATCCTGTCAATAAATAGATCAGTGTGACTGCAGAAATGAAAAATAAAATGAAGTTTAAAATTCTCTGTCATCATAAATTTTAATTTTGCCTAAATGTGTTGACAAAATTCTTAAAGAATTATTATTTTGAGGTAAATAAATCTTGTCCATTTTTGACTACATTAATCAAATCACTTGAAATTTCCTTGTCATACACATTTGTATTCATTGTGGGTTGACAGGAAAAAGCAGACCCACACCTAACACTTACAGAGTTGGTGAACACACACTAAAGGAAGTCTTCATACCACATATCTGAATATTTAAAAAATAGAACTCAATAAAACAAACTGGTACATAAGTTAAAGATCAGGAGGAGCATCAGATTTGAATGCAGAATTCACAGATTCCTTGGATCCATGCAGAATGTGATACATGGCCAAGGCCCCTTTTGATCTTTGACCAAGGATCTGTTCTTCCCATCCCCGGCTCTGTCCAGCATTGCAAGGAACCTCATGCTTACATGTGTGGACACCTCATTCTGCACATCCAACCCCATTCACAGCACTTGGCCAGTGGGGAGATGAGGTGCACACTGGAATTATGGTTGTCTCTTGGAAGAAGAGACCTGAGGAGCAGCATTTGCAAACCTTGGAAATGGGTTCAGAGAAATTAGGTAACACATTTCTAGGTTCTGTGATGTTAGAATAGTTGTTACTAGGATGAGAATTAAAAACCAGATACCCAGTTAGCCTGATTCTACCAATCCTTTGCTTGTCATCTTTAAATATTAACAAACAATCAAAACAGGATTATGTGTTCTACTAAACCATTGGTACAATGTGTAAAAAGAATGAAATCATGTCCTTTATAGAAATTTTAGAAATTCACTTGAAAGTTTATGGTAAACAATACTTTTTAAATATAAAAAAGTGGGAGTTGTTTTAGGGGATTTATGGTAGAGAATTATCTCGATTATTTATCTTGAGTGTATGGACACGGTGGAAATGAGTATTCTTTAGTTAAACATTCTACAATAAAAGAGAGGATGTAACCACATGCTATTCTTTTCAAACAATATATTTATGTCTTTTTATCATGATTTTGTAGAAAACAATGTGGAAAACAGAATACATTTATGCTCAATTAGTTTTGATTTTTTTTCAGCTACATTTTTTTTCTGAAATAAAGAACAAAATCACAATGAGATACCATCTCACACCATTCAGAATGGCTATTATTAAAAAGTCAGAAAATAACAGATGCAGGCAAGGCTGTGGAGAAAAGAGAACACTTACACACTGTTGATGGGAATGTAAATTAGTTCAGCCACTGTAGAAAGCAGTTTGGAGATTTGTCAGAGAACTTGAAACAAAACTACCATTTAAACCAACAATCCCATTACTAGGTATATACTCAATGAAAATAAATAGTTCTGCCAAAAAGACACATGTACTTATATGTTAATCACAGCATTATTTACAATAGCAAAGATATGGAATCAACTTAGGTGCCCATCAATGACAGACTGAATTAAGAAAATGTGGTATGTATACATTGTGGAATACTATGCAGCCATAAAAAAGAATGAAATCATGTCCTTTGCAGCAACATGAATGCAGCCAGAAGCCATTATCCTAAATGAACTAATATAGGAACAGAAAACCAAGTACCACATGTTCTCACTTACAAGTGGGAGCTAAACATTGGGTACACATGGACATAAAGATGAAAACAACAGAAACTAGTGATTACGAGAGGGAAAAGAGAAGGAAGAGGAGAGAGGAAGGGCTAAAAAATTACCTATTGGGTACTATACTTAATACTTGGGTGGTGAGATCATTCATACTCCAAACTTCAGCACCACAAAATATACCCCATAATCAATGTGCACATGTACCCCTAGAAACTAAAAGAAAAATTGAAATTATTTTAAAAAGAATGCATTTCCAGTCTGCATTAGCAAGCACAAACTGTGCTGCTGCCTGCATCTGGGGAGTTCTTGGAAGAATGGGATGTTTTGAGTCAAATGTTCCTTGTTCTGCCGTTGACTCACTACGTGGCTTTTAAAAGTTCATTTAACTTCTTTGTGTCAATTTTTTTCGTTAAAACTGTACGTCTTATTTTCACATAAGTAGGTAAAATGCCAGGTCTGTATTAAACATAAAGGAGGCCCTGGAACTGGAGATGTGCTAGAAAGGCTCACAATAGAGAATCCGCTCAGGAGAAAGATAGTGGAGTCAAAGGCACAGTGGAATTTTATGTTCCAGGGTACGTGCCATATTTATGATCTTAGTTCTTTTTCTTGTCTTGATAGGCGTGGGCAGAGGCAGAAGATATACAACAAGTTTGAATGTGAGACATGAAGGAGGATATTAGTAGACACCTGCTACATGAAAATGAGGAGCAAAGGCAGATGCAAGGAATCCTGGAAAGAAACTGGAAAGGTCCAAGATAAGAAATTTTCTTGGCTCTATCTGTATAGATCAAATTAATGATTAACATGTATTTTAATGATTGTGCATACTAATAATTTAGTATTCCTTATCATATTTAATATTTCTAAGCCAAATAAAAGCCAGTTTAGAAATTAATACGAAGCACATAGTTTAGAAATTTTAAAGTTTGATGGAGAGAACAGTGTTAAAAAGTTTAATCTGAAAAGTTTCAGAGTTGTCTCTAGGACAATAGACAACATGGTTTGTGGCTTTAACAACTGGGAAGGAACACTTGATGCTTCCAAAAATAATGTAAAATTGCTTTTGAAGGTCCTGTGATTTTGTTCAGCCTTGATTTGGGTCCTGTTGAATGCAGGCCAGATGGGACAAACTGATAAAAACTGAACAGCAGATGTCGGTAGATATCCTGGCAGCTGTTTGATATCCAACCACATGAATTATCAAAATGAAGCCTTATCTTTAGGGATACTGACAAGAATGGAAATATTCTGGAATAGTGCTACAACAGTGGATTCTGCTATGAAGAAGGATTGAAGTTAAAAGTTTCCTAGGGCAAAACATAGATTTATTTGTTGGGAAAAAAGAGAATTTTAAAGACTCCAATGTAGTACTGAATATAACTACTAAAAGAATTCAATGTGGTTTGGCTAAAGAGAGATTTAAACTTTCTATTCCCAGAGTAATTTTGTGCTGCAGGAATTTCCTGTGATTTGCAGAGCTTTCTGTAAGCAAATTTTGCATTTTTCACTTTAAAATATTTTTCAATAACAATTGTTACAATCATCAAATTGATTTTTGAATGAAAATGGGTTTAATATTTTTCACTATTCATTTTTCTTTCTTTACACGGATATCATTCACATGTTTCGAAAGGCAAACTTACAAGATAAATCCAAATCACGGAAGAGTTCTTCCTATTTTCTTACCTACTATCTAAAATCATTCTCAATAAATGCTGTGATGGATGTATTTCTATTCTCAAAGCCTATCTTGGTCACTGGATACTTAGACCATTGCTTACATCATCTCTTTCAGAAATGCTTTCACATCAATTCACCCATATTTATTCCATTGTCCTTCAGAGATAGGGATATAAGAGACATTCCTCCATAGAACAGGCTTAACCACTTTGGTTCTTGACATCTTTGCTTGATCAAACTTCTACAAGAGTGCTGGCATGCTGGAGTCAGCTAGAACTGGCTTGCCAGAACCTATCGTGTATACCTGTCCCCAACTCTGTTTCCAGCGACCTCAGGTTGGTGGCTTGAAATTGACCAGTGTGGGAATATTTACATCATGAAAACTGGCAAATGCTACTAATCTGGTTATTCCAGCCCTCCCTCAGCCCCGCCAAAGAGTCGGTTGTTAAATATTTATCAGCACATGATTTGACAGTAAACATACCAATAATTTGTTATTTATTATTTACTTCTTTGAGTTGCCAGCAAATTGTTCATATCTATATGTTTTACTTCCTAGCAAGATTGTTGAGCATTTGAGAGCAGGATCCTTTCCTTATATTTGTATTTCTCAGCATGCCTCAGATAGTGTTATAGAGCACTGAATATGGGGTTAATGCATATCAACTTTTCAACACACTGTCAAACTTTAACGAGGAATTGGGATTTCTTTTTCTCAGTAGCACTAGATTGAACTTGCCATATGTCTTCAGTAAACATGACTTCTTAAACAGTAAAATCACCAGTTAGCTCTTTAAATATGCATAAATAGATGAACCAAACAATTAAACTATAAGCCAGGTAAACAATACCAGGAACTCAAAGTAAATACTGCCTCAATTCAAATTCTACTCAAATATTGTATCATGCCAAGGCCCAAATAATAGAGTAGACATGGATCATAGAGTTGAATAATAAAGAAGCTACTCTTAATTATCAGTGTTACAGAGAGGTCAATCATAAGTATTAGGCTAGAAGAGATGTTTGAAATTAACTCCTTCCTTTCTTTGAGATTATGGAGGCCCAGAGTGGAGATGTACAGAATTGAGACTAATTCTCTTACTTTTGCCTCCTAACTGAAATTTCTATCAGTAATTCTACTTTAACCCTGTGTATAATCATTTACTTTTTCACTTGTATATATGAGGGGAATATTTTCTGTGGTCTGCCAAACTTAATGGAAACTTTTTTTCTATTGCATTTTAGTGACACTGTCTTAATGATGTCATTATCTGGCAGAACCTAAGCCATGATTTTTCCTTAGGTGGAAAGTAGTGGCAAGTAAATCATGCCACTGTTATTTATGATTACCTTTTTCAAGAGACAGGGTCACACTCTGTCACCCAGGATGAACTGTTGAACTACAGTGGCATAATCATAGCTCACCACAGCCTTGAACTCCTGGGCTCAAGCCATCTTCCCACCTCAGCCTCCCAAGTAGCCGAGATCACAGAAATGAGCCTTTGCACCTGGCTCCATGCCAATGTTATTTAGAGTCAAGCACACTAGTTGGGAATTTTGAGACTTGAGTTTTAGACTCTGCCACTTACTCCGAGTGTGAACACATGCTCATATATACATGGACACCAGTTCTGTTTATCTTTGGGAGTTATTATGAGGATCAATCATAACAGTAAATAGAAATTTGCTTTGAAAAGCAAAAATATATGATTAATATTAGAAAGAAATTTATCTGACTTTGTAAGGGAAAGCAAGGACCTAACAGTATTTATATTTTATTTTTTTATCTGTCTGCTTTTAAACCCAATCTTCAGTTAGGTAATAAGCTGATTAAAATAATTGTATGAAGAGTATGTATACCATGTCTCATGTCATGTAATAAGAAAGAGGTATGGTCATTCATTTTAACTTGCTTGACTTCTAGCTAGGGAGGCAAAATCAATGATGCAATAACAAGAAACCTATAATTAAATAATAAAATGTACAACAGAGATTATAAGAACTTTAGGAGTTTAAAGAAACAGGAGGTAAGTGAATACAGTGACAGAGATGGGGCAAGTCTCCATGGATTAGGAGGGTTGTGACTGGGATCTTCAAGATCGTGCACATTTTTGACATGTGAGGGAAAGGCCTTTCAAAAGAAGGAAGTACCTTCTCAGCTGGGTTCCTTCTCAAGAGGCTTCAATTTAAAAACAAACTGTTTTGGAAAAGTTTACACTTGCTTTTATGAAGTCACTTGGGCTCATCCTAAATGAGCATCGGAGCCATATGTGTCATATGCCTTTTTCAACATGTCTTGACTCCCAGCTGTGTCAGAGGGAAATAAATAAATAGTGGAAGAGGTAGTCTTCACTTTCAGTTAATTCCTTGGCTAAAATGATGACATTGGAAATTCGGTAAGACAATCTTCCCTTATCCTGAAATTGCAGAGGCCGCCAAAGCAAACTAAAATAGAAAAAACAAAGGGCACATCAACATAATGTACATATTGTGGAGATTCTTGAAGGTCAGACCATGATCTTTTACTTTTTAGTGACATATAATGCCAATATTTGTCAAATCTTACTGAAGACTAAACTCAGGCGAAAAAAATTGCATTGCATGACATTTGTTTTCTGTCCTATAGCATTAAATATCCTATTGTTATAAACAACCAGCTTTGATAATTAAATAGTTGGGATTATTATTTTTTTCATAAAGCACTGTCCAGAACATATTTATAAAGAATTACAAGGAGTCAGTCCAATATTCGGAACTACAATGAGTTTTCTTTCAAACTCTACCATTAAAGAATTAGATAAACATTTACGTTGCAATGATTATTTATTCTCTTTTTAGTATCACATGGGATGTGATCTGAAAAGGGGCTCTGTTGTCTCTGAAAAGATGTGTTCTTTAGCTCTCACAAATATTAAAGTTGTAAAATTCTCAGTTGTACTGGACACTTGTTCCTCAGTCAGAATAGAGTGTGCCATGATGATTTGTAAGGAGATGGTGCTAAACCTGAAGCCAATATGGAGAATTTGTTAGCCAAATACCCATTTTCTATTTATTTCTATTATTATTTTTCTTGAGATAGGGCCTCATTCTTTCACCCAGGCTGGAGTGCAATGGCGCAACCTCAGCTCACTGCAACTTCAGCCTCCCGAGTTCAAACGATTCACGTATCTCAGGCTCCCGTGTAGCTGGGATTACAGGTGTACACCACCATGCCAGCTAAGTTTTGTTATTTTTAGTAGAGGTGGGGTTTTGCCATGTTGGCAAGTGTTCCGCCTGCCTCAGTCTCCCAAAGTGCTAGGATTACAGGCATGAGCCACCACACTCAGACCCAAATACCCATATTCTGAAACCAAGTATTGACTTGGGTTTGTTTGTGGCTGGTGTCTCTATTCAAAGAAATTCAAACATATGAATGGAATTGGATCAGGTATCTATAGGCAATAAATCTATTCAGTCAGGAACTTTGGCTTTGTGTGTCCATCCATTTGTTAGCATAACCTTGCTATGCACTTTAAATGCTGGGGATAAGATCACCCTAGCTGGGGGCAGTTGGCAAAATCTGGGCATAGACAATAAAAAATATGGTCAATAGCTGTGGGAACATCCAGACTTATACCAGTGGATGAAGACAGGCTTCCTAATCTTTTCCCTTCTGTGCAGCTTCTGGTCCTTGGTGACTCCATCTGACCACCACTAGAAACTAAGTGTCACTGGCAGACCACCACCAGGAGTGGAGTGAGTGCTGTTAACCCAGCCAAGCAAGCTGTATTCACACAGCACCAACTGTGCTGGTGTTGTGGTAAAGGGGATGGGGCTGACAGGCACATAACACAAACACACAATATTGCAGATTACTCCCTGAACATAAAAGCATAATGTTCCCTGAACTCAAAGAAAAATAAGACATTGGCCTAAATATTTTTAGACTGAGAATACCAAATTAGCCAAAATAAACAATCTGGGAAGATGTTTTCAGCTTTTTATTTGATGTTTCCATCTACACTGCTGCTGGCTGCTTCTCCCTGAGACTCTCTGCATATCCCAGTTTGGAAAAACCTTGCCGGAGTTTGTTTGGAAAAACCATGCCTTACCCATCGAATTGTATTTTGGTATAAAGTGTAAGATGTCAATCTAACTTCATGTTTCTTCTGTATGTTCACCTTCCTTTCACAGAGCCTGAATTTCAGTCAGCTGCTATCAGTTGGCAATGATAAAATTATCTCTATATGGGCAAATGTGTGCTCTTTATCATAAAAGAAATCTTCAGCTTCATGTTCCAGGTGAGTTAAATAGACAATGTATGAATACGAATATATCCTTCACATATTTTGCTTAAGATTTGTCTTAGGACTTTTGTGTGGCCCATATGTTCTTCCAAAGGCAGAAGGGCCTCTTTTTGATGAGAGGCAGTTTTCAGTAGGTCTTAAAGTGATCCTAGCAAAGGAGAGAGAAGAATAAGACAAATCAAAAGAGGTCTTCAGTTGCTTCTTGGCTTTTGGCTAAGATCAAGTGCAGAACATGTCTTCAAGGAGAAAATAAACCACAAAGAAAAGGGTGTTTTATTTCTTATCTAGTCCTAGAAAAAAATTCCATAAACTCTATTGGCCTAATTCTGTAAACTTGACCAATATCAGGGTTCTTCCTGCCACAAAGGGTAGCTGGTGAGCATGGGCATGGTACTTCCTAGAAGAATGTGTGATGAAGAAGCTTTCAACCCATAAAACAGTTAAAAATTATTCCAGTAGACATTATGGTCTTGGCCATAATTTAAGAACCAGTTTAAAATACTTTTTATGTAGAACTTAGAGTCTAATTCCTCAGCACAATTCTTCTTCCCTCCTGAGTGTGGGCTGCTGGAGTGTCAGTTCCAAATTCTTATGCATGAGTAATCTCACCATATTCAGTAATATATTCCTCTTATGAGAAAGTAATCAAGTACAATATAACTGATGACTTTCTTGATTCAGTAATCAGTAATTTGTGATCAATTTTACCTGATGGTGACAGCTTGGTGTATAAGTTAGTGCTAATGTATATTACTGCATTTCATTTCTGTGGAGCCTGTCAAGGAAGCAAAGGAGGGAAACTAGGGATGGAGAACTCCTCCCCCTCCATCCATAAGTGGCACACCACTGGCTTCCTGGTGTTATTAAAGGAAAATTGGAAAAGTTTCCAGAAGATTAAGCAGAAAGCTTACAACTTGCACAAGACTCTCAATTTTCCAGTGGCTCTGACAGAAGGATAAATCTTCGGCTGTTTTAACTAAAATGTAAGCAAACCCAATGTCTAACTACAGTAAACAAAATTTATTATGATTCGGACGTGGCAGTGGTGTTTACATCTAGGTTGACAAAATTGCCAATGTGTGAGACCCTTAGTTAAGAAAAATGTAGCATGCTGTTTCTTATCCATCAGACAAAGGAAAGAGGGATTTTTTCAGCTGTGGACACACAAAGTGACTTTGAACAGTACACTTGGATTGTGTGTGTACATGTAATCTAACCCAGCTTTAAACATAAGCAAAGTAAATATCTGACTATAAAATATGATTTGCATGAAACTCTGTCTTAAAATAAATTCTCAAACAACATACAGTTAATGTATTATTTTCCCCTTTTATTCTATTATTGGGCTGGAAATTATTATCAGAGTGGGGTTTATTAAGCAATTATTACCCATTGGCCTGTAAATACTTACTCATACAATCTTCTAACACAGGAAGAAGAACCTTGAAGAGACAGGTCAAATAATAGGTTTAAAATAACGGTTGAAAAAAAGAAAGCAGCCAGACTACCAGGCTGTTTGGATCATGCTTCTGTATAGTGAAAAGGCCTCTATAGACTCAGGGAGATCAGGGTGTAAAGGAATTAATGTTGATTGGAAGGCCTTTTATTTATTTCACATTTTGACTGACCAACAAGTACTATTTAATTCAAAAATTTGTCAGGCACACCAAAGAAGCAACATTTAAGCCTGGGGTTCAAGGATGCTCATTGCACATGGCTCTTGTGCCATTGTGGTACAGAACTTCTGGCCATGTAGCCATTTCTATTGTAGAACAATGTCTAGGGGATCAAGGAGTGTGATTGGAGAATCTGAGAGTTCTTCAGTGTGGTTCAAATGTGAAGACTTCACGGGCAATGTAAAGCTCTTATTCTCTCCGGTAAAACCTTAAGTTTTTGCTGGTGATGGATGAGATCTTTTCACAAGGAAAGTTTAATTTTATAATTAGAAAAATGTTAAAAATCCCATTTGAGAGCTTCATTATAATCATTTAAAGTCATAATTATGTATATTTTTCTAATAAAAGAAACTTCCCTAAGAAGCGTTGGAGGGAAGAGACTTAGACATTTGGAAAGAGGAAAAATATTTTTAAAAAGGCAGGCAGAAAATATAAAATGAAAGTAGACATTTCATTTTTCTCAGCAGCCCTTATACTAGTACTAAAAGTAAGTGGTGCTTCATGTTTCCAAACTCATCTTTGGGTTGGAACCCAAATTCCCATGGGCAAAAAATTGATTCTGAATGGAACTTTCTCTAGTCTTGGCTCCAAGCTCTCAGTCACAAGAAAGTTTCTAAACTTGGTTTAGAAAGATAATGTTTATAAACAATCAGAGGACGTTCTACCATATGCAATGGAGAATATATTGTTATACCAAAGAGAAAATAATAAGGTACAAAACTTGCGCAATGCAGGCAGCATACTTCCAAACACATTTTATAGTTCTTTGAATTTAATCACAGATTAGGACTAAGCTTTCCTTTCACTTGACTTTTTCTTGCTGGCTACTTCAATATTTACATTATCATAATTTTACTTGTGTACTTCCTAAATTACCATAACTGTATATACCAGTGTTGTGTAACGTAGAACATATACATATTTGCTCTAAAAACCAATAACTGCTCAGTCAAAGCGTAATTTCACTAGAATTTATTTATTAGATATATGTATGAAATATTCTATTTTTATTAGTAATCTATTTATTCCATCTTACTCTAGATTGCTTTTCCTAAAATGTGTCTTATTTTATGTGTATATACATTATTTCCTCTATTTTTGCTAGCAAGTTATTAACTTTAACAAAGTAATTGGCTAAACAACCATTGTGTGCTATAATTTGATGCATTTTTGTGTTAACTTATACTTAATATTTTTCTTTTTGTTTTTGTATACTAACTTTCTGCTTTGGTTTCTCTTTCTATGTAGGCCTCCAATTCACATCATTTACTTATCTTCCTAGGCTATAGACTCACTCTTCCGATGGCTGCAATTTCCAATATTTTTATGTACTAATTTTTCTAAAGTTGTTATTTCATTTTATTACTAAAACTCACCTACTTAAATATCTTAAAAAATTAATGAGTTCAGCCTACTCCCTTTAACTCCTATCTTTATCCCCCTTCCAATATCAAAGATCATTTTTCTTCCGTTAGATTCATCATTTATGGAGCTAACTTATTGACAATTTAGTTAACTTAAATTTTCTGAAATCTTAGCCCTCATGTTAAAAATGGTGTAGATCATTTACCAGGTTGACCTGCTTGCACTAATCCACATGGTTTATTTCTTTTAGCTGCCTACCTAGAATATTTGTACCTATCCGTAGTCTTGGCTCCAACCTGCAAGATTTAAAATTAACGACAGCTTAAACACATGTACCAAATTCCCTCAACTCTGTTACCATTGAGAGTAAAACACGTATTTATTTGATAATAGCTGTTCTGTAAAATACATAAACATACACACACAATGCATATCTTCAGAATATACAGACACTACACATACCCATATTCACACAGAAGAGTCTATATTTTCTACACAAATAGCTTTTTCCTCATTATCCCAATCAAAATGTCAGCCTTCTCCACATTCTGATTCTTAATATTTTTCTGAAGCATTTCTGGCCAATTGCAGTTATACTGTCAATATGACAAGCTAATTTCCAAAACCCAAACTTAAAATCTTAATCTTATTATAATCTTTTAAGACATATCAAATGATTTAATGCACATTTATTATTTACCATATTTAAATGTTCACTTTAAATTTTCTGCAATTAAAATAATACTACTTGAAGTTAAATAGCTACTCTTAAATATCACCTGAAAGTTTTTGATTGATAGATGGTTGATGCCTCAGGGAGAGTTCTTTAAACTACTTTGTCAGTTCACAATAACCTTTCCTAAATCTGAAAAATTTCTGATGTAAGTCAAGTGGCTTGACAATTTTCATTGCCTGAAGTTGAATGATCTATCTTGTGATACACAATAATTTTTAAATTCAGTATTTCATCACTATACAATTTAATAAAATGTTTTGTAAGCAACTTCATATAGCACAACTATTGTACAACTAATGCAGATAATTCACATAATAACAAAATTTGCACAATCTTTCTATGTGTTCTCATGTTATAAAGAAATGCCTAGGTGCTCTGGCTGTACAGATAGGGTAGGCTACAAACTCTGGGGTGGTAGTCAAATTTCTCACATTTTCTTACATGTGTAATGGGGACAGTAAGGCCTATTCTACAAGGAATAAATGGAAAAATGAAACGTACTCTCAGCATGGTGCATAGTATAAAGTAAATTCTTACTACATGATAAATATGAAAGAATAACAGCAATAATGACAAAATAATACTGAACATTTGTAAACACTAGAGATTTATATATTTTTTCAAGGTGTATTGGTTTTACATGTAATAGCTCATCTCTGCAGTAGCTGTGTGAGCAGGAGAAGAATGGACACCATCCACTGAATAAAGTAGAATCTGAAACTCACAAAATTCCTGATTTGCTCATGCCCCAAGGGCTGATACATTGAGATCTGGGAATAGATCCCATATCCCATGTCTGGGACTGAGCTTTATACTGCCATGTTGCCCTTCCAGTTGGGAAGTGATATGTAGAATGAAAGCCCTAAAGACCGTAATCATATTCATATGAAACAAAGACATTTACCTACATTCCCCTAACTAAAGGGAAAACATGGTTTGTTTAGAAATATTTTATACAGTTTGAACTGGAACTCACAGGAGTGGACTGAAGCTCATGTCAATGTTAACCTTGATAGGGATGGTCAAGTTGATGTCCATCATGAAGCTAAATGAATATCTGGACAGGAGTCACAGAAAGGAAGGGATATTCCAGGGGAAGATGGAGCAGCCGCAGGCCTGTCTGCTACTCTATATCTGGAGAAGAGCCAGAAAGTAAGTGACAACATAGATAAGGTTCAAAGTAACAGCTCCTTTACTTTCATCCTGCAATATCGACCCCTCCCCTCAAAAAAAGGATAAAGAAAAAAAAAAGAAATAACTTTTTTTTGGCTCGCTCTAACCAGAGGCATACAAGAAAACTATTTATGGCAAATGAAGTTCACTTATCCAAGCTGGCACATTACAAAGCCATCACAGAAAGCATAGAAAAATGGTAGACATTTATAAATGTACCCTTATATGGCTACAAATGCAATGGAAGGGCAGGAAAATTACGTACACAGGAGAAAGTGCAAGCTGAGCTTTGAAAATTCCTCTGATTCACTCTTTTATTTAATCAGTAATACTTTCTTAGGCACCTATTCCATATAAGGCACTGTGCTAGTTAGAAATTATAAATATATAATCAATTAAGTCATCATTAATTCACTAAACAAATATTTGAGCAATGACTATGTTTCAACATTAGATGGTTCTGGGAATAATGAAACAAGATACCGTTCTTTTCCTTTGCCTACATTACATCAAATACTGTTCATGTGAGATATGTGACACTGTTATCTTCATTTTCCTGGTTGGAAGATGAAGCCTTCAAGAGATTAAATAACTTACCTTAGACCATCCAGCCGACAAGTGGCAACATCAAAACTTGAACCCAGCTCTGTCCAAGACCAAAGCCATTGTTCTAAATATTTATGTGGTGCTGCCTACATTTCCTAATTTATGAGCATTTCTGTCTCATCTACTAACCTCTAAACTCCTTTGAGGCCAGTGCATATGTAATGTTTATTGTTTTATATTCTTTCCCCAGTGCCTGCCACAGTACAATATATAGTACATCAAATCAACTTTTTCTGTAAAACAACTGTTAGACATTAATATACTGTGAACTTTATTCCACACCATTCTTACCCCAGGTATTTCTTGAGCCCCTCCTGTATGCCAGGCACTGTTCTAGGTGCTATGGTGGATTTTATATATGAAGAACTTCTCTTGTCAAAGAAGCTGTCGAAATGCTGGAGAGAATAAAGTTAAATAGATTTCTTCATGACAAGACTTCTTAGACCCTTGAATGTGTTAGTAAGTATCGGAGCTATAAGGGACACAGTGTGCAGTATTTTTTCAACTCGTTTGATCAAAGGCCACTTCTTCGTATGCACCATGAAGTGTCAATGCCACTCTAAATATATGATTTCCATCACCTGGCACAGAATCCATATCTAAAGAATCTGGCAGAAAATATAGCGAAACTTCTAACAATGAAATAGATGTCTGAATATAGTTCACTTAGAATCACATTTTCAACTCTGGTCTTGATGCCTCACACTGGGAAGAGATTTTGTTCTTAAAATGATACCTCCCCTTTCAGGACCTAGTACCCCAGCAATTTCTCAAATACTTCAATTTTTTAGGTTGTCAAATAATTCCTTTAGTTAATAAAGATAGAGATGTAATACACTCTACCCCAAAAATAATTTTTTTTCTAAAATCTAAAATAATGTACTTTTAATCGGTTTAATGTACCTTAACAAATGTTGTTGGAGCGAAGTGTGGACAACTTTCACTTAATCACCTAAGTGACTATTCACATGGGAGGCAACCCTCTGGCAACACAACCCATTGTTGCACTATACAGTTGATCCAGCATGCTCCCAGTGCAACAGCTAAAAAATAAAAACACTGAAAGAGTGTTCTCTGCTGCGGAAGAACCAGGAAGTCACCATGAGGAGCATCAGAGCCCCTGGCTTTGGAGCCACACCAATAAAACCCCACCCCTTACTGGGTGTATGACCATAGCAAGATTTATGATTTCCCTAAACTGCATTACCAAAGTAATGTTTGTGAGTTGTATTTGTCCAGGCGATGGCCCTTTTCTGAGATAAAGTGTTGGGGATCACCAAGGCAGAAGAAAAATAAGAAGTTCAGTTTGAGTCTCTATAGCAGATGTGTGTGTGTGTGTGTGTGTGTGTATGTGTGTGTGTGTGTGTGTGTGTGTGTGTGTGTATGCTGCATACAAATTAAGCACACAGCAGCATTTTTTCTTGGCAAACACTGATATAATATCCTAATTGTCTCAATTTTTAATAAGTAACACAGCTACTATGTAATAGTTATTTTGTATTTAGTTTTGCCCCCCTAATCATTCCCTAACTGTGATATATATGAAATATATTATATACATGTAATGTGGTATATGTGATCTGCATGCATCAATGGATATTGACATTTGTGATATATGTAGTATAATTATCTCCATTTTGAAGGTGAGGAGATAGACGCTAAGGAACTTTCTGTGATGACACAAGTAGTAGGTTGAAGAATCAAGATAGAAAACCACGTTATTTTTTTTCCTCCAAAGAACATGATTTCTATTGTATTACCATTCTCTCCACATTAACTAATATTAGTGACTCACTTTACTTGAGTTTAGTTTTTGGTATTGTTGTTAAAGAACAGGCACCAACTAGATGATTTCTATAATGTCCTTTCAGTTTAAACTCTCTTGAAGAGAAAAGTAATTCCCTTTAGTCACAGCATCTCCTGTGAAGCTGAAAAAACATATTTATATTATCTATCAAATCACTCCCCCACTTTTATGGTTATTATTTTTTTCTGTATGCCTAGGCCTCCTGGGTCCAGCATTGCTGTCTTCTTGTCAACTTTTCAAGTAAAGTAATGCATTTCATTACATTTTGGATGCCACACCAGTTTAATCCCATTGATAGAGGGCTATGCAATCAAGCTGACAGTTGGATGATGATTTGAATCGTCCCTGACTCATTACTTTGTGAAGGATTTGGCATGCCAATCAATGGGGAATGATGTGCCGTGCCTTGAAGAATGACAGTAATCCATTTTCCACCAATTGACGTGATGAGTCCTTGACAGACTCACAAGTTATAGGGCCAAAGCCAAACATGATTTGGCACATGCCTCCCCAGCACTGCCATTTTACAGACCCTTGGGGTATTTATCAAAACGGTAGTCTTCTTGTCTTCTGCTGTCATCAGCCACACATCCTCAGGAGGCAGTCCAGCCTAATAGGCTTTTGCAGGTGAGTAGTGGGGCAACTTCCTTGACCTCACCTGATATGCTTATCCAAAGTCCATCTGTAAAGAAATAAATTGGACCTCCTAATTACTCCCACCTGTGCTGACACATGTAAATTTATACATCTGAGTGAGAGCTGTCTTTCAAAGTAGTCATTCTGGGAGGAGATATATTTATTCTAATAAGGTTGTTAACATTCAATAAGCATTTGAAATTTCTCTTTTAAAATTTTCTTCAGAACTAGTGTTTAAGTACCACTACTTTCAAAGGATACCTGTTTTGAGGTCACAATTGTAGCCTCAGCTTGATCATGTTCATGTTCATCTAATTCGTCTTTTCCTATTTCTCAAAAATATTCATTTTTAGGATATTGCAAATATTCCTAAGAAATATTTTTGGGTTCAAATGAAAATCCAAAAGAGCTTCAGAAATTTTTTTATTATTTGCCCTTTGGATTAAGAGTCTGTGTTTCTAAGGTAGTTTGAAAGCATTGATATGACTGACTAATGTATGATTTCTCATATTTTAAAGTGATAGTAATTTTTTTGATATAGGATGTTAATCATTGTCAAATTGCCTATAAACCTTCATAAGCCACGCATTTCCTGTGTCCCACTGCCTTATTTGCAGAAAACTCTGGAACATATTACCCTGCCATGAACAACAAAATATACGTGTTTTCTACAAAGCCATTGACAGCTATCCTTGCACGCTACAAATATAAGATTTGAGTGTCACCTTCTAGATATGTTCACTACCCAAAGATAATTGGATTTCTCATACAAAAAAGCTGAGATTTCCTAAGAAAACAAAAACAAAGAAATAAAAGCAGTATCTCTGACCAAATACTCTAAACAAAATTTCACCATTTCTCAAACTGTGTCTATGTCAGCTGAACTTTCAGTATGAAAAAATGATCAGGAACCACTTGATATCTGAAGATCTTAAAATAAGAGACCAAAACAAAGAGGAAAAAGATACAAAGAAAAATTGGGAAACTGGTAATAATGATTACTTTAGGAGAAAATAAGTGTTGCTAAGAGAAAAAGATAGGAGGGTAACATTTCACTATATTTTTAAATTTTTTTAAATTGACAGCTTTACACAATTGACATGCAATGAACTTGAACTTGCACATATTTCAAGTATGCAGTTTGACATTTGTATGAATCCATTAAACTAGCATCTTAGTCATGATAAGAAACATATCTATCATCCTTAAATGTTTCCTCATGCCCTTTATAATTCTCATTTACATATTCCCAAGCAATCACTGTTTTTTTCACTATTAATTTTTAATTTTTAGAATTTTATTCATAGAGAATTATATAGTATGTACTCTTCCTTCTCTAACTTCCTTCAGTCAGTTTAATTATTTTGATACTTATGTACGTGTTGTATTTGTCAATTGTTTACTCATTTTTATTGTGGAATGGTATTTTATAATATAGCTATACCACAGTTTGTTTATTGAATCACCTGTTAATGGATATTTAGCTTGTTTCCTTTTGGGGGCTCTTAAAAATAGAGATTTTGTGAAGATCAATGTACAAATCTTTGTATGGACATGTTTTCATTTTTTCTTGCAGGGTTACTGAGAGGTAGAATGGCTAGATTAAATGGTAGATGTATATTTAACTCTTCAGGAAATACCAAACTATTTTTTAAGCTGACAGAACCATTTTAGACTTCTGCCAATGGTATATGAGAGTTCTACTGGCTCCATATCTGTACAGCACTGGAAATGATGAGTCCTTCTAATATTAGCCTTTCTAATAGGCATGTAGAAATGCATTTAAAAATTTTATTTCCATAATAACTAATGATGCAGAGCATTTTAATGTGTTTTTCATCCACATATCTTCTTTGAAGTATCTCCTTAAATATTTTGCTTATTTTTAAAAATCACATTTTTTGTTTTCTTCTTACAATTTTTTTTCAGAGTTCTGTATATATTTTGGATATGAACCTTTGTCAGGAATAAGATTTTAAAATATTTTATTCCAATTTTTAAAAAAGCAAAAATTTTTAAGTTTGACGAAGTTGAATTAATTAACTATTCTTTTCTTGCTTGTGCTTTTGCTGTCATATTTAAGAAATGGTCCCCTAGGCCAAGATCTCAAAGGCTTTTTCTTGTGTTTACTTTAGGAAGCTTTACAATTTTAAGTTGCATATTTAAGTTTATAATATATTTTTAGCAATTAGAGTTATGGATCCAAGTACATCATTTTATTTTTGCATACAAACATCCATTTGGTCCACCCTGATTTGTTGAAAAGATGATCTCTTTTTACTGTACAATCTTTGCACTTTTGTCAAAACCCTCCTTTTATAGATATGTGCAGTTTGAATTTTAGGGTCTGTTTCATTGGAGTATTTGTTTCTCTTGATGCCAAAACCCCATGGTCTTAATTATTGTGGCTTTGTAACATGTTTTAAAATCAATAAATGTATTACTGATAAAAATCAAATGAAAATACAATTGATTTTTGTATATTGATCTTGCATTATTCAACTTTGCTAAGCTCACTTATTCTAATTGCTGTTTTGAGATATCATTGAAGTTTCTATGTGAATGATAATGGTGTGTGCAAATAAAGACAGTTTTATGTCTTCTGTGTCAGTCTGGATGCATTTTATACATTATTCTTGCTGTATTGAACTAGCTAGAACCTTCAGTATGATGTTGAATAAAGGTGGTGAGAGGGAAATTTCTTATCATACTTCTAATCTTACGGAAAAGAATTTAGTCTTTTACCACTAACTATGGTGTTAGCTGTAGGCTTATAGTAGATGTCTTTTATTAGCTTGAGGAAATTCCATTCTATTTCTAGTTTGCTGACAGTTTAATCAGAAATAGATTTTGCCACATGCTGTTTTCAGTGGCTACTGATATGACTATGTTATTTTTCTTATTTTCTTAATATGGTGGATTACATTAATTGATTCTTTGGTGCTGAAACAAATGGGGAATTTCTGAAATAAACCCCACTTGGTCATAACATTTGTGTGTGTGTGTGTGTGTGTGTGTGTGTGTTGTATATATATACTGTATAGTATAGTATATGTAGTATAGTGCTACATATATATGTGTATGTGTACATATATGTACATACATATATATACATACATATATATGGTGTATCTATATTTTATATAGAAATATGTGCATGCACACCACACACACACACACACACACATAATATTATCATAGCCAAATGAAGGTTATTTCAGGAATTACAAATTTGTTTTAACACTAAACAAATGTGTATGTGTGAGAGAGACAAAGAAACAGAGAGAAAGAGAGATGAATTTTATTTGCTAAAGTTGTATTTAGCAATAACACTATGATCTTATTTTTTGGGTTTTTTTTTGTCTATAGTAATCTTTCATGCAACAACTTTGCCAGTTCTGTAGGAACTCCTGTTGAATCTGGACAAAGTTATAAGCTTTTATACTTTCCCATTGTAAATACGATATTAAATCCTAGTACTAGTCTTTGCCCTAAAATCTAATTTATTTTATATAAACATAAATACTCTGTTTTTTTTAAGTGTTAGTTAGTTATATCTTATCCCATCCTTTTACTTTTAACCTATTTTCTTCTTTTATTTAGAATACACTTCTTGTAAGCAGCATATAGATGGGTGTTTCTTTCTTTCTTTTAATCTAGTTTCACAATCTCTCTCTTCCAATTTGGGTGTTTAGGACATTTACAGGTAATGTGATTATTGATCTCTAGTTTTGCTTTTTGTGTTCTATTTGTCCCATGTATTCTTTCTTTCCTTTTCCTCTTTCTCTGATTTCTTTTCCATTATTTAATTATAATTTAATTTATTGTCTTTGTTCGCTTGTTATTTATTATTCTTTGTTCTGTTATATTGATGGTTATGCTAGCTTTCAGAGAAGATATTTTAATTTATCACAGACTCTTCAAATGGTATTGTATAATTCACAAATGGTACCAGAATGTTAACCTGTCTTACATTTCAGTTTTTGTGTTATGGTCATGGATTTTATATTGTTATAAACTTTCTGTTTTTGTACTATGGTTATGCATTTTGCTTTATTTTACATTATTGTTATTTTTGTTTATAAAACAAATTATCTTATCAAATGATTTAAATATTAAGAACAAAATTTGCATATTGAGTTATGTAGTTAGATTCCTGATGCTATTCATTCCTCTGGTCTGTTGGTGATAAATTATTTCAGCTTTTTGTGACTGGAAAAAGATTTTAATTTAATCTAGGAGATCTATACTTTGACTATTTAGTTCAGAAAAAGAGGACAAAAATAGAAGATAGGAAATTATCATATACACTGCTTAAGTTTATATTGAATGGGTTAATCATGTGTTTATTGCCTTTAGAAGAACAAGTATTCATACCAAGAACAAAAAGAAGGTTTCAGAAGTTGTTTTTTTTTTTTTTTTAAATAATAACAGTTCTTATATAAAGGATTAGGAATCAGAATGTTGTAGGGCTATTAAACATTCACTCTGGAAGCTGGAAGATTAAAAAAAATGCCTTTAAAATTCTATATGTAGCAAAATTAACAATCTTGTGTGAACATAGAACAAAGCAAGTGTTAGCAAATATTTGCTCTGCAAAGGTCCAGATAATAAATATTGTAGACTTTATCATCTAAATGCTCTTTGTTGCAATTTCTCAAATCTGTCATTGTGGCATAATATATAATAAGTAAACAAATGGATGTGGCTCTATTCTAATAAAACCTTATTCACTCGAATGGGAGGATTTTAGCCTACAGCCCATAGTTGGTTGACCCATGGAATAAATATATTTTCAAGTAAGCAAAATCACGGAAAACAAATTTTGCTTTTTTAAATTTTTTTTCTGAAAAGTCTGCATAAATACACCCGTGCAAGTTAGAATTGACACTATTTTTTAAAAAAAAATAGGAAATAGAAAATTCCATGCAGGAGAAAAACCAATAGAATTCCCAGGCTGATGGTGAAGGGGAATATCAGGATGACAACATTGCCACCGGCCTAGAGAACAACCAGTTTAGACCAGAGCAGGAAGATGGAAATCCCTAGGAGCATCACACATAAATAAGAAAGTCATAGAATGCCTGATGTGTTCATAGCAAGAGAAGATTTCAGGTTCTGTTGGGGAGTTCAGCATAAATTAGTAACAGGTGTGTAGGGCATTAAGCAACTGAAAATAATCAGATAAGTATTCACTCCTGGATAAACATAAAGTTCTACAAGAAAGAATATCTAATCATACATGAAATGGGTTCCACTGTAAGTAATATTTATCCAGTAATAATTATACAAACACACACTGAATATTGATTTAACAAACATTGTGTTAGAGTATTGAGAGGATAAGAAAAGTAGAAATGTATGTGTTTCTATGCATGTGGGGAAATTACAAAGAGAGCGAGATTCTCATTTTCCACAGCAGGAACTAAACAGATGATAATAAAACCTGAAAAAAAAATAGAATAAACAAGTTATTGAGGTATAGGGAGGGAAGAAAATTAAGAAAAAATGTAACATTGGAAAATAAAGATAATTACTTCTGGAAATGAGAATTTAGAGTGTAAATGGATAAGACTAAATACTGTTATTTCTTCACAATTTTTGAGAAACCTTGCTTATTAAACTTTGTACATATACACTTTGATTATTAAACTTTGTACATATATATTTTATACAAATAAAAATTAAAATTAAAACTTGCTAAAGTTTCACGAAAGAAGAGAACATGGAGCTCTAAATTGATAATTGTCTTTATGAGAGTATTTAATGTGGAAATTGTTCTTGTAGTCAATAAAAATAAGGAAAACCATAATGTTGGTGATAATGACTAACATGTTTGACCATGTATTCTGTTTCAGAGGTAGTACTAAGCACTTTACTTACATTATCTTAGTTCAGCTACCATAGTATTATTTTCTATTTTATTTTGATAAGTAAACCAAGGCTAAGAGATGATAAATAAGGAGCTTCAGTATATACAACCAGAAATGACAGAGGAGGGTTGAAGCAAAGCCCCTCCGATCCCACACTTTAAGCCCTCTCTGATCCCACAGTGGGCACCTCAACTTGTGAACTAATAGTCTTTTTTAGAATTATTCAACTTCAATTATTGATCAGAATTTTGTCAGTTGCTTAAAACTGATTTCTTCATCCATTCCCTACAGTAATAATGTTTCAAAATATTCTAAGAACTGGACAATATTTCTTTTTCTCATCCCTGCTCTAATTTGTGCCACTTTACTGCAATTTTTCCGTTGAGTTTGGGTTGAAATTCTTGATTCCATTTGCAGTTTTCTAAAAGTGCATTAGAAGGAAATGCAAACTAAGTATCTAAGCAAAGACACTCACTTTTTCCTTTTTCATGTTAGGAAAAGTATGAAGACTTAGGAGGGCAAAGGGAGAAGTGTCTACTGAGAGAGGAATGGGGAGCAAGGGATGAACTGGAGAGGAGGAAAACCAACACAAAGAAAAATATAGAAAAGGGAGAGGGAGACAAAAGTAGCAGTCACAGAGACAAGGAAAAAAAGGTAGATAGAGATAGGGTTGCAGACACAAAGGGAGATAGGAAGTGGGGCAAGAGGTTGCATTTTCGCTATTTTGGTTGAAAACAGTTTTAACTTTATGGACTACTGTGTTATCAGTGTTACTATATTCTGAAAAAATAAAAAAAAATACTCTACGTTTTTCTCCCCCTGATTTGGAGTTGATCATACAACTTTGTCTTTGCAAAGTGATGGAAACAGGACTACATTAGACACTCTGACTGCACATCTTAAAATGTTCTGCAAAGCAAATATAGAATTACCTTTCACTGTGTCATTTAAATATTATAAAATTCTTATGAATAAGAGAAATTGGAAATGACAGAAGAATTTACTAAAATCTTTGCATACCCAGTTACCCAGGCAAGGATCTGTCACTTGTCAAATTTTAGAGATTTATTCATTTTTTCCCCCATATCTCCCCTCCTCCTACCCAAGATCTGAATTGTAAAGATTCATCTGGCACTAGAACCTTCAATGACAGGAGCCACAAGCTTCTATCCCTTTATTAAAAAATCTGGGTGTTATATTTTTAACTGAATTTCATATACTAGGAATGGGACAGTCAGACCCTTTAATTGCTTTACTGATCTCTTGCACTATATTCTTTTTCCAAAAAGACTCCTGTGGCCTAAACTCCTCTTCTTTCAGTTCTTTAGACCTAGAATCAGAGACAACTCAGGTTGCCTGATTTTATATAAAAGATATTAAATGGGTACAAATAGATTGCAAGGTTATAAATCAATGCGGATTTTAGGATATATTGACCATGGGTATATTACCAACCTTTCATGTAATCAGCATATGGATGGAATCATGAAACTTTTAGCCCATTGAGGATTCAAATATTATGTTATTGTTACCACTGAGATTTTATGAGATCACAAAATAATTTTATAGAAATACTAGCTGCAGGCTACATAAATATGCTGTGTGTCATCATCCACATCCACATAATCCGTCCCAGTATCTAGTTTTGTTTCTGTAAACCCACTTTAATCACACGATTCTGTTACTAAAATTTTCCTTGAATTCCCTTTGTTTATCAAAAAAAAAAATAGTAAAACCCCCAGGCTTCTGTCCTCTGACCTACCTATTACCCAATTTATTCTTCTCTTCTTTAACTTTCTACTCCAAGGAGACTTGATTACTACTCAATTTCCAAACTGAAAAATTTAAAGCAGTATCCAAACAATCACTACCAAACAACAGAAGCAAAGCCCCTTCATGCTCTTACACTTACACTTGTGTTCAACTTATCATGTCTTTTCACCAGTTCCCACCTACTCTCCAGAGCTTGGACAAGAATTTCACCAGACCCATGAGTCATCTCTCTGTAGGATGGATATAAAAGAGTTTCATGAGCAATAAGGCAACCTAGCCAATTTTCCATGTAATCAAACAGCCCATGTTTGGATTCTGATAGTTTGGCTATTTTGGCCCCTCCAAATCTCACATTGAAATATGATCCCCAGTGTTGGGGGTAGAGCCTACTGGGAGATGTTTGGGTTATGGGAGTAGATCCCTCATGAATGGATTGATGCCCTCCCCATAGTAATGAGTTTCCATAAAATCCGGTTGTTAAAAAGAGGGTGGCACCCTTCCCTCCTCGTTTCCTCTCACTATATGGCACCCCTGGCTCTCTCTGCCTTTTTTTATGAGTGTAAACTTTCTAAGACCTCACCAGAAGCAGATGCTGGTGTCATGCTTCTTGTATAGTCTGTAAATTTGTGGGCCACATACAGCTCTTTTCTTTATAAATTACCCAGCCTCAGGTATTTCTTTATAGCAAAGCAAAATGGACTAACAGATTCTGAAAGAGTGAGATAGATTATTGAGAATATTTGTTTTCCACTGGGAAACCTGAGTACCTAACCTTCTTAATGTAAGAAATGTTCCTACATCACACTGATCACAGTACATGCTAAGATTTCTTTATTTAGGGTTTCTCATCTTAACAGTGTCAACAGATGTCAGAAGGCATCTTAAATTAAAAATAAAATTTGAGAAAGCACACACACCCCTCCTGGGTCCCTCCTGGGACTCCCTCCTGGGTCACTTAACAGATCCACTTATTTAATATCATAGTTTTCAGCTTCTGACAACTTTGCCAGGGCAATATTTGTTAAGATTTTGTTGTTAGATTTTCAGTGAGCTTCCTATCAATCTCCCAACAGTATTTTAAACAACTTGAGGGCCCAGGCTATATTGATGACATGGCATTTTGAAGGCTGTGTTTTGACTTCAGGTGCATTTTGATGTGGCCTGAACGCAAACATTAAATTTTAGGGAGACAATTTGGGATAGAAAGTGGCCCAGGATTGGATAAAAATGATCAGTTTCAGGGATGGTTTGAGATTCATGATAGTATGAGGAATGATGGCAGGGCTTAGGCACAGGGTGTGATTCAAATAGGCAAGGGTCGTAAGTCATAAGTACATGTCACACGCAAGGTTAATTGGGTAATTAAATATATTTCATTTTTATTACTTGGTTATTTTAAATGAAATGCAAAAAAATGTTATCAATAACAATGTCTAGCTTTGGAACATGTCCTAGCTTTTTAATCTCCCCTTTGAAAATAACTAGTTCTAAAAACCTGTATGACATGAGTATTAACTGACTGCCTGTAGGACCATAGAGAAGAAGCAATTCTTCTGCCATATACATAACTAGGGATTCATTACTTTGAATTACCTTTGTATTCTGGTTGAATGGTGTAATTGCTCAACAGTAGTTAATGCATCTCAGCATCATTCATACACTATTCTCAAACTACTCTGAGGCTGGGTGCAAAGGTGACAGTAACTGTGAAAATAATTAAGGAAACCCTAAGGAATAATCTTCCTAGGCCATTAAGACATCTGAAAATGGGGCAACCATATGATGTACATAATGAGAACATTATGCTTTTCCATTGTACATGCAGGTTGGTAGGTTCATGCCTGGCTTTCTCCTGGCCTCTTAACTCATTGTTTCATTTGTTTATGAACAATTATTTGTGGATCTGTCCTAATCTTTATCCCCTCCTCAGGTAATCCAAGTAAAAATTGTCTTGCATGGCTTGATTTCATGTGGTGTCAGTGGGATCTAGGGTCTGGGAACTATTTTCAGGAAATCTAAAATTTCTCAGATGATAGCTTCTGTTGCTTTGAAGAAACTGACTGAATTAAAGATTAGTTGAGATTTCAGTGTGTAGGGAGTTCTTAGTGGAATTTTAAAATCATCTGCTTTACTAGTTACTGGCATGCTTATGACCTCTTTGTGTGAATTGAAAAACATGGCTTCTCCCTGTGGGTACGTGGTTGGGAGAGTGGGAAATGCTTTCTTGACAAAAAAAAAAGGTACAATGTCTTTCTGATAGTTACTCACTTATATGAGGCACACAGCTTGGTGACTCAACACTCACTCTCCTGGCTTTACTCTGGTGTGGCACACAACCTGCACGATCATATATGGCACCCCTGTCTGGTTAGCACAAAACTATAGTCATTAATCACAGAACCTTGGTAATTTATTACTCTGTACAATGCATGTAACTTGATTGATATAAACACTAATATATTGTTTAGTTACATAAATATGTGTTTGTTTTATTAAGGCATACCCCCAAGTTTCTAAAAATACTTGTAACGGGGTCATAATTACAACCTCCAGCAGGTGGGTTATAATACCATGGAAAATAGATTATTTGGGTTCTTTGGGTAAATATCGCAATCAACATAAAGAGAGGCAAACAAATATGAAACTTACTTTTTAAAAAGTGGATTTATGGTGGTAGTCAAATGGGAATAGAAACTGAAGACATAGTTTTAAACATGTCTGTCTATTATCCTCTAGCAAACAGTTTGATTAATCCAGTGTACTCGATCATATAAGCCAACTGATGGTTTCCTCACATTCTGTCAACCACTTACCATTAACCACTGAGTTCTGAAGTCACTTACGAGTCACTGCTTAGTGTTGAACAATAAGAGTAGTCAAAGGAAGTATAAAATAGCTCTTTTTCCTTGAAGCATTTATATCTGACTGAACACAAGACAACCCAAGTCCTATTATAACTGAGAGTTAAATTACACTTTATTATTGATGTAGTTAGAAACAAAGGAAAGAAAACTCCTGTGTGCTATTTTTGGGTGTCTGAAAAAGCATTTGAACAATTATTTAATCTATTTTTATTGTTGCCTGTTGTTGAACGTAGGGAGCTACATCGTGCTAGCTTTTCCTCTCTGAAATGGGGCAGCCACAAAAGACCAGATCATTCATCCTATACTTCCTCAAGTCTGATAACATTAGTGTTTCTCTCAGTTATCAGTTCAAGTAAGGAGTTGACAATAGAGGCAAAGGTAAGATAACAAGTTATTTCTCCAGGTGTGTGTGTGTGTGTGTGTGTGAGAGAGAGAGAGAGAGAGAGAGAGAGAGAGTGTGTGTGTGTGTGTGTGTGTGTGTGTGTAAGATGCCTGAGAGAACTGCAACATTTTTTACCATCATTTTAGAGATAAGGACACAGAGGCTTGGAAAGAGGAATTGATTTGCCCAAGGTTGCACATTTTAGCCTTCAACTTATGGAAATTATTGTTACTATTGGTAAAATGCAAAATTCAACTCACAAGTGTATCAAAGGGTCTGAACTCTGCAGCAAACTTTCTTCTTTCTGTTTCAAGATCATCATAATCTGCCACTCTTTACTGTGGTGCCTCAGGAAGAAGTGAGGGAGTCTTAAAAACCACCTAGCTCTCCAGATTCAATTGGCAGGTTAATCGAAAACAATTTTTTTATAGCACAATAAAGGACCTGGGAACAGTGGAACATTAATATTTGTTTCCCAAAAAGTGGACCCTAAGAGAATAAAGCTGCATGCAATTGAATTACGGTACCCATAGTGTGGGGGATGCATTTTGCATTGCTTCATTTTATGCTGCCATTAATCAGGCAGCCAAGAGCAAATGCTGCCTCACCAACTGCTGCCAGGGTACCCCAAGAGGAATGTCACCCCCACATCCTACGGAAGGGAGGCAGCTTTCCTAAGTATCTTCTGTGATTACAATATAGTTTTCATGATGCATTCTTAATAAAACAAAAGGTGGCTCTCCGACAAAAGTATCATCTGGTTTTTATAATGTAAAATACAGCAATTTTATCAGCATTAATACTGATTGGCTGCCATTAGCCCCTTGCCTTCTAATAAAATTTATGATACCTTTCAGGAGCCCAATTTGATAGAAACTGAAGTGATTGCACCCTGCTTAGATATCTCTGTGGCATCTATTCCAACAATAATGCAGTAATTTTATGCATGAAATAGCACAATTGGCATAAATAGTTATAATACTAGGTGCTGTCTAAGGAAGCTGGCTGGTGGAAAATTAGAAAGCGCTTCACACTTTTGAAACAGGTAATTAGGATTTTTCTTCATGCTCATACAAGGCAGACTGGAGTTTCATTTTATATTTCATGTTTCATTAAAATATAGGTGTTAAAAATAAATGTTGAGTTTAAGACCACATATATTATGAAATTAAAGGTATAGTACACCATAGGGGGTATGAAGTGTGAAACGGGACCTTGGAATGTTGTATTTAGTTGCAGTGGGAATATTTTTAAAAATAGTTGGACAGGTAATTGAGCCTTGTTTCAAGCACGTTACTTTGAAAAGGATTGATTTAGAAATAAGTTGCATTAAATCATCAGATCTTTAGCCCAAGAAGCAGTATGCTGCCTTAATTTAAACTCTAACTGAGGATGATCTTTTAATTGGCAGGCAAAGGTAGGCTTTGGGTCATGTGGGATTCACTGAGCAGTTTTGAACTTTGCATTGGGCTCAATAGTTCCCTGTCTATTCCACATTTCCATTCTGACCTTGGCTGCTCATTCAGACCTGAGCCAACCCCCAATGGAACCTTTTTGATTCTCTTGAACTGTGCTGTGGTTTTGGGAGGCGGGCAAAAGTCTGTAATGACACCATTGTATTAACCTCCACTTATGACCCAGCCAAGGGGAGGCTTTTAAGTTTTCCCAGCTGTGTCATTAAATTTGTTGCTCTAGCTCCACTGACATGCACCATCACAATCCCAGCCACAGACTAATGACCACAGTTGTGAAGACAGCATATTGTAGAAGAGAGTACATAGAGCTAAGAGTCCAGAAAACCAGACTTTCGTCTTCTTGTTTTGCCATAATTACCCATGTGGCATTAGGAATGGCATCGAACATTTGTGTGTGTCTATTTTCTCACCCATAAAACAGGAATTGTGCCCTCATTCCCCTTTATAGAAGTTTGTTGTGAAAAAAAAACAGATTGCAAAACAAATAGAAAAGACAAAATATTGCACTCCACAGATGTACAGTATAATGCAGTGTTTTGATGAAACTCTACTTTGTCCAGAAGCATTCATTGACTACTCAGGAACAAATGGGTCTCATGGAAAGAAAGGCCAGTTTTTGGGTCAAATTAGACTAAACTGTCTGTACTGGCAGAATTGCTTTTCAAGAATGCTGTCACTGCTATAGCGTTTAATGCTTCAAAACTCAACTCCCTCCCTCAACCATGTTCCAGGACTGTATCCCAATCAGCCTGTTTCTTTTTTAACTAGTTAAGGGAATGTTGCTTATTCACCTGCTCCAACTAACACACTAGCAATAGTTTAACTAGGGTTAGATAAAAGGGAAGCTGACTTACAGATGAACCAAGAGGGAGCTGATTATGCCACAGCCCCCAACTCAGTACATTTATGTTTCTGATCTCCTGCAAATTTTTTTTTTAATTAAAAAAAAAAGCTTAGCCAGGAATTAGTAGAAAGGATAAAGTAAAGATGGTGTGAAAAATATATGGATAAGCAAGAGACCTTAGGAAGCATGGTGAGGTATGGGTAAATGAAGAAGATAATCAGCAGATAAAAGTTTCTATGGTCAAGAACATATAGAAATATAATGCCATCTCCAAAGTATTGCATTCATACAAATATGTTCAAACAGTTGAAATAATGGAGATAAACTGTTTCAAAAATTAAGTTCTTCTTTCTTGAGCTTTAGAAATATACACATTTATCCAAATGAATTTAAAACATACACACAAATGTTTATAACGACATTGTACATAATTTTCAAAACTTGGAAAGATTTACTTCCATGGGTTAGTGGATAAACCAACTGTAGTGCATATATGCTATGGAATATTATTCAGCAAGAAAAGTAAATGAGCTATCAAACCACAAAAAGACATGGAGGAAACATAAATGCAGATTGCTAAGTGAAAGAAGCCAATATGAAAAGGCTACATTCTAAGATTCCAAATATATGACAGTCAGTAAAAGGCAAAGCTACAGAGACTGTAAAAAGATCGGCTGGGTGTGGTGGCTCATGCCTATAATCCCAGCACTTTGGGGGTCTGAGGTGGGTGGATTACCTGAGGTCAGGAGTTCAAGACCAGCCTGACCAACACAGTGAAACATCGTCTCTACTAAAAATACAAAAATTAGCTGGGCATGGTGGCACACACCTGTAGTCTCAGCTACTCGGGAGGCTGAGGAAAGAGACTTGCTTGAACCTGGGAGATGGAGGTTGCAGTGAGCCAAGATTGCACCACTGCACTCCATCTTGGGTGACAGAGTGAGATTCCGTCTCAAAAAAAAAAAATTGTAAATATCAGTGGTTGCCAGAGGTCTAGGGAGAGGGAAAGAGAGATAGACAGATTGAAGGAGATATTTAGGGCAAAGTATCCTATATGATACTACAATGGTGGATACATGTCATTATATTATATGTTTGCCAAAATCCATAGAATGTAAAATGCAAAAAGTGAATCCTTAAGTAAATGATAGACTAGAGTTAATAATAGTGTACCAGTATTGATTTATCAGTTATATGTTCCACAACAATGTGTAATATTAATAATAGAAGAGCAGAAGAAGCAGGGGAAGGGACTAAAGACTATAAGGAAATTGTACATTCTGCTCAATCTTTCCATAAATCTAAAACTGCTAAAAAAAATTATTTTATGTATTTATTTTTATGGAGACAGGGTGTCTATATGTTGCTCAGGCTGGAGTGCAGCGGCTATTCACAGGAGCCATCACAGCACACTACAGCCTTAAATTCCTGGGCTCAGAAATCCTTCTGCCTCAACCTCCTGAGTAGCTGTGACTAGGGGTGTATAGCACCAGTCCCAAATAGTTTTTTTAAAGTCCATGCAAATTAAAGAGAATGGTGGTTTTGTATAAGAAAAATACTTTTCTTACAGTTTTTGCAGATATGAGAGCAAACTGTGCCAGTGATTTAGAAAGGTATTACAAAATACTCTCAAAATTTAAGATGTGTGAGAACTATACCACAGAAAGAACAACTGCATTTATTGTGACTAAGTAAAATTGCAAGATCTCTGGCAATTATCTAATTTGCAATAGAAAATCATGAAGCAAGGGAAAATTTCAGCATTGATAAAAATTTCACTGCAAATTCTGTTCGTTATTTCTATCATACATTCTAGTGATTGCAGTGTAAAGATAGGGCCTCTTAATGTAATAATATATTCAAATTCTCAAGAAATGCTAGAAACAATGTCTAGTTTACCAGAGAGGTGATTATGCAAAGGGAATTGGGGGCAATGCTATATTTACTAATCTTTATTTCAACACTATATTCTAGACAGACGTTTCTTCATGTTATAGTTATTCTGCATCTAACATTAAGGCAACTTGCCCAAAAAATTTTAAGAGGATTTTTACAAAAGAAATTGAGACTAACATGTCCCTCTTCTCTTTGTCTTTTATAATTCCAATAGGATTATCTTTCTAAATCATAAAGTTGATCATATTCTTTCTTCCATGCGGTGGAAGGAACTTATGGTCTCCAGGAGAGAATGTCATATAAAAAAACATGTCAGCCTTTTTCCTCACATCCTCTCACTCACTTCTCTCTGAAGAAGATTAGAGAATGGTTCAATGACTGGTTAAAGTGAGAGCTGGTCTGGCATGGTGGCTCACATCTGTAATCCTAGCATTTTGGAAGGCCGAGGCAGGTGAATCACCTGAGGTCAGGAGTTCGAGACCAGTCTGGCCAGCATGGCCAAACCTTGTCTCTACTAAAAAACGAATTAGCCTGGCATGGTGGCACACACCTGTAATCCCAGCTACTTGAGAGCCTGAGGGAAGGGAATCCCTTTAACCCAGGAGGTGGAGGTTGCAGTGAACTGAGATCATGCCACTGCATACTAGCCTGGGTGACAGAGTAAGACTCTGTTTCAGAAAGTTAGAAGGAAAGAAGGAAAGAAAGAAAAGAAAGAAAGAAGAAAGAAGGAAAGGAAGGAAGGAAGGGAGGAAAGAAGGAAGGAAGGAAGGAAGAAAGAAAGAAAGAAAGAAAGAAAGAAAGAAAGAAAGAAAGAAAGAAAGAAAGAAAGGAAAGAAAGGAAAAACAGAAAGAGAAAGAAAGCCTACATCTCAGACCTTTCTTTTCCCCATTTTAGGAACTGGCTGGCTATAGGATGGCATAGATTTACCAGTTTCTGTTCTTCTGCATTAAGAAACTTTAAGTGGAATTATTTTGTTTGTTTCATACAGTATATCTACAGCATCTGGAACCTGGCACATAGTAGGTTTTCAATATTTATTGGATCAATAAATGGGTAATCACATCAGTGTGAAGGACTGTAATTCTAGATAAATGTATCAAACCCTGAAGACACAAATTCCTCCTTGGGTGGGCTGACTTGAGCTGTAGATGAAAAGGGAAAGTACTAGGAAGCCTGCTTATGGCCACCCATCTAAGCCACATTCTATCATCCAATCTTGTCAAATATAAAATGGATGCTGGTTCATTGATAATACTTGATCCCTGTCCTTTTTTTTCAATTTGATTTTTAATTTGCAGAAGAGAGGATCATGATATACTTTTGTTCATACATACCAGCATTTATTTCCTGCTTGAAACAATAGTCCATAACAAAAAGTTCAAATTTGTGAGGATGATAATCAATGACTTTTATAACTTTTACATAATTATTATGAAGGAAGAAAAGTGCAGCTAGGTTGGATAACTGAGAAACTCAATTAAGGATAAGTGAATAAACACAGGAAGATTAATAAGAAATATAGAGAGTCAACACATTTCAACTAAATATACATGATAAAAGCTTATTGATGAAAAATATTTATACGATGTATCAAAATATTGAAATAAAATGTCAATTATGTATGCTATTGTTACATACTTTGCATAGACTTTTTACATTTTATCACTATTAAGCATCATTATATCTGACTGATTTTTTATAGTTTCAAAACAGTTCAGTTTAAGCTCAGATATTTGGTGATTCGTCCACATAGGTTGTATCACTAACATGAATTTTCTCTCTAGTGAAGAAACACACTTTCATAATTTCAATACATTAGTGCAGAATATGCTTTTTGAAGGAGCAGACTCACACCATTGGGAAATGCTTTCTAGATATCTCCAACTCAGAAAGTTGCTACAAACACTCTAAAGTGTACATTAAGAAACATAAGAGTTTACTAAAAATTGTCTGTTTTATTTTATCTAGATGTAGTCATCACACTGGTTCACTCTGAAAACTTGCAATATGCCTTATGCTTTGAATAAAGATAAATTTATCAAAAGAAAAAGGAATTTCCACAGTAAAAATCAGAAATTCTTGCTACATAAATTTCAGAGAGCAAGCAACATACAGATTTTCCTTTAAGAGTCAGTTTTTACCAAAGAGTAAAGTTCCCCTACATAAAACTGGAGAGAGAGAGAGAGAAAGAGAAAGAGAGAGAGAAACAATCACAGTAACAACTTCATTTTAGCTTGAAAAATTGTTAGTTCATTTATTTAACTAATGTTTTGCATACTTATTGGGAAGAACAGTGGGACCATGAAAAGAATGTAAGACAAGCTTCCTTAGGTTTGAGACTTTGCTTTTAATGGTTTGACAATTTATTTACCATTTTTTCAACATATAGTTTCCCCATTTTATGAATTGGAGAAGATAATGACTATATAATCTATGGTAAACATTAAATAAGATACTATATAAAGAATCCAGCACAGCATACACAGAAAATCATGTTTTATCTTCTTTCCTCGTGTAACTCTTTCCTCTCTTCATGTTCTGAATGTTAGGGGACCAGAGATAAGCCAGATATTTTATTGGCCTTAAGAGTTGACAGTTTAGTGAAAGAGTCAAGTAATTCAAAAGCAAAACACACTCATCAAAACACAACTGTTTCAAAACAGTTTAGTTTGAGCTCAGATATCTGGTGACCTGTCCACATGGTTGTATTACTAAACCATAAATATTTACTAAAGTAAAATATTTTTAATATTTCTAACAGTATTAGAATGTTTCTAACTCTGGGATCAGAAATAATCATAAATAGTTTTTAATGCCTTAGAAGCACTGTGCTCCTTCAGTTTTTAGGTTCTAAACACAATGTGAGAAACTGAGAGAGATAGGAATGTAGGTGTGGTTTCTGCCCACCAGGAACTTTATATTTTAGATGGGATAAAACTGCATATAGGTAAAGCACCTACACAATAACACTCAACACTGCATGATTAACTGCCAGATCATGTGGATATATGCTAAATAAAAACACAGTGAAAATTAATACATCTTGAACTACTCTATAACAGAATGATGTTCAACTACAACTTGAAAAACAAAACTTTTCAGATATAAGAAGGAACCATTTCTTCACTCATTCATTGAGAAAACTGATATTTACTACCAGGTGACAGAGACTGTTGGATGTACTGCAATGCAATGGTGAATGAGTTAGAAAAATCTCCTGACCTCATGGGGTTTATAGACTACAAAGAAGAAGATAAATAATTAATTATATAATATTGTTTGGGATGGTGATGTGAGGTTAAGAGGAAAGTCATGAATGACACTTAAGTTTAGAACTACCTGAATTCTGGAACCATTTGTGAAAATGGAGAGGAACTTGATTTGGATTGGAGCGAGGTAGTAAAAAGACGTCTCAAGACTTCTGTACTCAACTACTAGTTTAGCTTGATGTTTATATGTCATTCAACTCTGGAGCTGAATGGAAAGGCTAAGGCTAGAGATGTCAGTGTAAAGGTGTTAGTGGACAGATGACTCTAAAAACCATAAACTTTGTGGGACTCCAAGGCACAAAGTGGTAATTCAGAAAAGAAGACAAAACAAGACAAGACAACAGAGGTCTAATACCGGTTGGGAAGATGAAGACAAATCAGCCTAGGTGTCTGGGAAAGCAGCCAGTGACTTAGGTTGTATAACTGGAGGGGAAGGTATCTAAAAAAGCAGTGAATAAAGTGTTTCAAGGATGAGGGAACGATTGTGCCAAAAGCTGCTACAGAGTAGAGGAAGATTAGAACTGAGAGTTCGCTAATGGATTCGTCTACGTGGAGGTTTTTGGTGACTTCACAAGAGGAGGGTCATAGGAGTGACTGGATGGAAACTAGACTGGAATGGCTTCAAAGATAAAATTGGAGTTTAAGAAATAAAAAGAATGAGTAGAAGACACTATTTTTAGCAGTTTTCCTACCATGAGAGGCAGAAACATGTATGAGTGAAATGAAGAGCCACAGTTGAGTGGTGTTACAACTAGTACTTAGACTGATGAGAACACACAGTGGAGTAATTGATGATGCAGTTAAAGAGAGACAAGTAAAGTTGCAGGAACAAAGCCCCTTTGAGTATTTTAGAGATGATGGGATCCAGTGTGGGAGAGGAATGTTTGGCTTTCAGTGAAGGTAAGAAAAATTTACTCACTTTAACGAAAGAAAAGCATTGTAAAATGAGAGCGCAGATATATTGGTGGGTTTGGTAATGGGAGATGAGGTTGTTATTCTCTTCTGATTTCTTTATTTTCTCACTGAAATGAAAGCTGAAGTCATTAACAGAGTAAGGAGGGCGAAAGTATGTTAAAAGTTTGAGAGAAAAGGAAAAGTTGTGAAGGTGTTCTAGAGATTTGGAGAGTGGAGGAACTAGGAGTATAGAAATACTGCAGAAACGTTTTAAGAGCTCACAGGAAATAGAGTGTTATAAACTTAAAGTGAAGCAATCAGCATTATCATATTTTTCCCAATCCATGTTCCTTAGCTTTCAGGGACACATCGGATAGTTGAGAAAAGGAGTTTCACCAAGAATATATGGGAGGGCAAGGGAGTGAGTAAATGATTGAGTCTGGAGTCTACACTGGGGAAGGAGAGAAGACAAAAAAAATGGGTCTTTGATAATGAAAGAGTGATGGGCTGTAAATTAGAGACCAGTGTTGGTGGAGTGTTGGCTGGAGATAGTGGCATAAATGTGTGAGGGATTCATTAAATAGGAATACATAGGTGAAATTTTGGAGGAAATGATATTACTGGTGGGTCAAAGTTTAGGGTATGATATGAGAGTGGGAGGTTTTATTGAGGTGGGAAACTCATATAAACAGTTTGTGTGTAGTTTGAAAATGGTTATAATTTTGAAAAGTAGGTATAAGTAAACATAGGACTCCATTGATTAAATCAAGCCAAATCTTTATTTGAAGAAGAAGAAAAAAAGATTTTAATGGAGACAATTAAACATGACCTTAATACCTGAGTAATAATACTGGCATAAAAAGAATGGTTATTTATATTTCTTAAGCTCTTAGTAAGACCAGTAAACAAAAGCACCTGACATAAAAACTATATATGTAAACTCAATGAAATATATTCCAAATAATTGTTTTGTTTTCTACTGTGAGTTGTAGTCTCATATCATTTTCAAGTATTGGAAAGCATCTGGTTTGCTACATATTGCTCTAAGTGAATACACCCTCATTCCTAGTAATACTCTTGTTTTTGAAGTTCTATTGCCAATGCAAAATCATAAATAAAAATAATTATGTGCTAGTTAGGAAGATGCACCAAAGTCCCGAATTTCAAAGCAAAATGTAACAAATCAACAGTTCAGAAATTACCAAGAAAGATATCAACTTGTATATCTGATTTTTTCTTTAAAAATATTTTAAATCATTCTATTATAAAGACACAATCACACATATGTTCCTTGCAGCACTGTTTACAATAGCAAAGACCTGGAACCAACCCAAATGCCCATCAAGGATAGACTGGACAAAGAAAATGTGGCACATATACACCATGGAATACTATGCAGCCATAAAAATATGACGAGTTCATGTCCTTTGTAGAGACATGGATGAATCTATAAACCATCATTCTCAGCAAACTGACATAAGAACAGAAAACCAAACACTGCATGTTTTCACTCATAGGTGGGTGACAAACAATGAGAACACTTGGGCACAGGGAAGGGAACAACACTCACTGGGGTAGGTGGTGGGGGGGTGGAGGGGGGTGGACATCATGGGGCGGGGAGGATGGGGAGGGATAACACCGGGAGAAATCCGCCTGATAACACCACGCCGCCTGATGTAGGCAATGGCAGATAGTAGGGGGCCAGGAATCGAGATAGCAAACCACCATGGCATATATGTACCTATGCAACAATCCTGCAGGATACAGGATATGCACAAGTACCCCAGAGCCCAAAGTACAATTTAAAAACATTACTGATTAAATGCTCTTTATACCATAAAGAATTTTTTTTAAATGTTGACATATTTAGTTATATTTTTAAAAGTTCTTACTTGAGAGAGGATTTTCATATAAACTCAAGTACTCCTTCCTCTTCTTTATCTATGCCCATTGTAAGTCTAGGTCTTTGTGTCATAAGACTTCAACATAGACTCCCCCTCGCCCCCTTTACCTGCTGGCATGGCAATGGAAGAACTCCAGAGTGTCAGACTGGTGCTCATTCATTATGAAGTTAGGACAGGTAAAGTTACCCAGATGTGAAATGTCCACTTGCTAGAGGCTAATGATGACATTTTATCCCAGACTAGTCATGAGTACAGTTCCATAAAAACAAGAACATATGTTGGATATAAAATTATATTAATTAATACAACTAAAAATAGCTAACAATTGTGATAATTTAACTATTATATCCATATAAGGTTGTTTTAAATATCATTTTTCTATTCACTTAAAAAAATTAATTTTAGTCATTTGAGAAACCATAATGAATCTGAAAGAGCTGGTTTGGCTGCCAGGGTAAATACTTAATTAGACTGTTCTGCCAGGTGCTTTCTGAGCTGACTTACTCTGGCGAATTGCAATGAAACAGGCTCCGCTGCTCTCAAAGGTGATGGTGGCCCAAGTGAGGACAGTTGATTATCTTGGTCTACATCCCTCAGATGTGTTGAGATTGCACGATGAGACTAGCCTACTGATGAAATTAAGCTCCCAGGAGTTACTCTCCTTAAATCAAGGGGCATCTTATTTGAAGGGAAGGAATATGTGCCTGAGACCAGGTCTTTCACCATCTGTTCAGTTCCGGGTTATAAATAGGATTTTAAGGCAAACACAATTCCTAATTTCACAAAATATATGTTTGAATTTAACTAGAGAAAGGCTAGGTTTTTGTTTGTTTAGCCAAAAGTGTTGTTCAAGGTAAAAGAAGGGAGAGGTAAATAATATACAATGTAATAAGTGTGTGTGTGTGTATGTGTGTGTGTAAACACATTCTATGTGCCAGGCACTCATAAGTGGTTCCCATACATTATCTCATCTCATTTAAGAAGGTTCTTCATATTTAATTTGTGCTAGAAATAATCAGAAATATTGATAACTCTCTGCTTTTCCATTCACTGAGAAACTTTTATCAGAAAATAAGACATAAACACATTTACCAGAGAACAGCATGATAGAATTAATCAAGCATAAGATGCATCTATAGGCTATAAGTCATGTATGTATGATAAATTCAAAGAAGAAATATATATATGGGTTGGAATTGATCAAGACTTACATGAGGGAAAACATGAGTTTTGAACTAGAGCAATTTTTTTTATAAATGAAAAAGTTTATTCCTGGCTATGTGGAGGGGAGGAACACATGTACAAGAACTCAAATGATGACGATTTGAATCCAAGGATAAAGAAATAATCTATTTCAGCCTCTGAAGCTTCTGGGCAGCTCAAAAGAGCACCTACCATTCTAGTCCTGTGATTCGTAGAGGTTAAATTTGTTCTAGTGTAATTCACAGGCTGATTAAGAAGACAGATCTTCATTTCATCCAGCAATCCCATAATTGGATATACGTCCAAAGGATTATAAATCATTCTGCTATAAAGACACATGTACATGTATGTTTACTGTGGCACTATTTACAATAGCAAAGACTTGGAACCAACACAAATGCCCATCAATGATAGACTGAATAAAGAAAACGTGGCACATATATACCACTGTAATACTATGTAGCCATAAAAAAGAATGAGTTTATGTCCTTTGCAGGGACATGGATGAAGCTAGAAGGCATCATTCTCAGCAGACTAACGCAGCCACAGAAAACCAAACACCGCATGTTCTCACTTATTACTTATAAATGGGGTTGAACAATAACACATGGACTCAGGGAGGAAAACATCACACACCAGCGCAGGGGTGGGGGCAAAGGGAGGGAGAGCATTAGGACAAATACCTAATGCATGTGGGGTTCAAAACATAAATGATGGGTTGATAGGTGCAGCAAACCACCATAGCTCATGTATACACATGTCACAAACCTACGTGTTCTACACATGTATCTCAGAACGTAAAGTAAAATAAATAAATAAATAAATAAAAGTTTTTTAAAAAGACAGGTCTTACATACAGAAAAAGTCTTACCTACAATTGGGATGACATTTTACTAGACACACATGCAATGTTTCTATTCTGAGATGTTTTTAAAAATACAAACAACTTCGGGAAGGGGGTTGATTCAGTCTGTAATCTCAGAGTAAACTAGTTTCCAAAACCACATTCCTTCTTGGCAGAAAAAGAGCTGCATGAGTGAATTGGGCATATGCTTTATGTGGCTGAAGAAACTCAGGACTCAGGTGGTCCTGCCTGGCTTTACATCCCAGCTCTACCATTTGGCTAGTTCCATGTCTCTGGGAAAATTTGTCAACAACTTCAAGTCAAGATAAAAATTGTAGCCAATTTCAAGGTGGATTTCTGAGGCTCAAAGAGGTGTCCTATGAAAAGTGTCGTTCTTGGAACATAATAAGCAATCTCTAGATGTTTGCTGTTATTATTTTGAGAAGCAAAAATTATTTTGAGAAGCAATAGAGGGCTAGAGAAAACAGTGAGGAGTATAAGGACTTTAGACATCAGAAGTACACCAAGGATGCTGGTGGAACAAAAGGGAAATAAAAGCACCTTGGCTAATTTTGTAATTTTTCACTGGCTGATCCTGCAGAGTAACTCAGAGAAGTGTTTTGCAAATAGGCCATAAGATTTCCTACTGGTATAATCTTTCACAAATTAGTGGTCGTAATATCCTGTACTTTCTGTATTCTAGAACGCCTCCTGTTCCTTTAGTGCCTTCTTTCTCCATGATGGCTCTCTGATAATTTTTGGAAAGTGATGTGCCCAGTGTTTATTTCACCAGGCCCCAGACCGTCACTCCATGAAGCCAGGGCTTGCATGCTGCCCTCGGCCTGGGGACAGTGGGAGCAGATTGCTGGCTATCTGAGTAGTATTTGTTATTTCCCCACATTGAATCATCAGTCACAGGCTGGCAGATGACCTAAGCATGGCCAGGAATATTCACACCTATATATTAGCAAAAGGAATGAAGCTAGAGTGAAGCTCATGGTTTAGGTATTGTTCAGCCACATCGGGAAATGCAGTCAACACAGCTATTTTGAGACCAGCTTCCTTTTTATTCCCCCTAAATAAGTTTCTAGTGAATTTGAGATCACAGAACATCCTTGGGGTTCTTCCTGGTTTTTCTGGTCCAGAGAGAAAGATATTGTGTTTTTTCCATTACAGGTGTGAGAAAAATGAAAAATGTTGGAGGCTGCTTTTCCTCATCACAGGGTGAGACAACTCAAACCGGTTGGACATATTTATGTAAAAAGCAAGAGTATTTTGTTTTAAGATAACCATTTTAGTATGTTTTCATTCACTTAAAATAAAAATCTTATTTCGAAGTGTCTTAACAATGGTGCTAGGAATATCTCATTTTTTGGTAGAAAACAATATTAAACTATTAACAATCCTTTTAGGATGATTTTTTTTTTGGATATGGATTTTGGATGAGTTATTTAATCTTTTAACTGAGTTTGTTTTTTAAAAAAACTGTAAACCATATTTATCTGGCCAAATTTCAAATTTAATTTTGTTCTAGGAGGTCCCCTGTCTTGGTTTGCATACAGGTTAGGGACAGAAGAAGAAGAAACATAAAATCATTAGAGAACTGAAAAGGAAAATTTTAATGTGTTGCAAATTTGTGTACTATATAGAGCATAATTAGGCTAAGAGGATACAGGTGGGAGGGATGAATGTCAACTGAGTAGCCAGCTATGCTTTCACAGAGGGTGTGAAATTAAACTGGACTTTGCCAGATGGACCGAACATGGATCAACACAAAAAACACAGAACTACAATAAATTTAGAGATAACAGCATAAGCAAAGATGGAAGGGTGGGAAGGAGCTGGGTAATGTTGATAACGGCATTCACTCAGCCATTCAGCAGTATGGGGGAGACCACATCCAGACTAGGAGAACATTCCGTCTGTTGTAATCCTAAATATTCTTTATGTGCTTTACAAAGTACTTAAAAAAATGTAAGGAGATAGCCCGGGCATGGTGGCTCACACCTGTAATCCCAGCACTTTGGGAGGCTAAGGCAAGTGGATCACCTGAGGTCAGGAGTTCAAGACCAGCCTGGCCAACATGGTGAAACCTCGTCTCTACTAAAAATACGAAATTTAGCTGGGCAGGCACCTGTAGTCCCAGCTACTTGGGAGGCTGAATCAGGAGAATTGTTTGAACCCGGGAAGTAGAGGTTGCAGTGAACCGAGACTGTGCCACTGTACTCCAGCCTGGGCAACAAGAGTAAAACTCTGTCTGAGAAAAAAAAAAAAGTAAGGAGATGGTTTGGCAAAACAGTGGTAAGCATAGGGTCAAACTATCCTGGGCTTAAATTTCAGGGGTGCCATTTACCAGCTGCATGATTTCGGCCAAGTATTTAAACCTCTTTATATCAGTTTGCTCATTTGTAAAACGGCAAAAATGGCACCCTGCCCTGAATAGATTGTTGTGGAAAGTGAAAAAGTAAATGTCACTGAGACATGGTCCTTGCTGTACAGAAGAGAACTTGTCAGTGGTTGCTAGTATTATGGTTGCCATTGCTGCTATTATTTTTAGTAGTAGCAGTAGTGCTCTGATCTTTGGAATAAGATTAGATTGATAAGTGGTATAGAATACAGTTATACACAGACTGTGAAACACAAGGTAGGGAGATTATATTTAAGGTGACTATATACCCCTATTTACATGAGGCATTTTCCATTTATACCTATGGTCTTGACATAAATACTGAGTGTGCCTTTTTTTAACTCTCAAATATGTCCTGGTTTGAGCAATAAATTATATGGGCATATCTTTTATAACTGATGCTGTGTAGATTTTTGAACAGGGAAAATGATGGGCTGGAGGTGGTGCTTTAGTGAGATTTCTGTGGCCATGACATCCAAGGGACTTAAATGCTGGATGCCAGGGAGAGCAGCAAGGATGTTCTTATGGATAGCAATGGAGACCCCAGAATACAAAGATAGTTACAGAAGAGGGAAGCTCCTGGTAAATCCTAGTAACAAAAGCAGGAGGAAAGGAGCACTCTTCTTCCTAAATCTGACCCTTGACCACTCACATTCTTCACTTAGTTCTCAAGCCCTTCTTAGCAGAATTCCTGCTCAGAATCACAATCCATGATAGATGGAAACCCCTATGATCAGGGGGCCAATCTATTCCATCCTGGGGAGGGGAGTTGAGGCTCCCAATCACTCTGACTTGATCTGGCATAAACTACTGAGACAGTGTAAGAAATAATGGTGTGATGATTCTCTGGCTTTCCTGGGCATTTACAACTGCCCCATGTTCAAACTGCTCTGACGATTTATGGTGAATGGCCTTGTGTCACGTCCCAAACTTGGGTTTCTCCTCTTTGATGTTTGGCAGCAGGCCAGTCTCAAAGAGAATAAACTTTTCTAGTGAAGGTGGACAATTTAGCTAAAACAAACAAAAAATATCATTATATAAAAGGAAAAGAGCAGAAGGCATATACTGAGAGTTTCTAGTAGCTGAGGAGATAGTTCTTAGCTAAGCACAGTGTGGATGACAGTAGGAAGGCAGAAGCTGGACTGAGCAGGGCAGAATTCTCTGCATTATTTAGGTAATGACAGCAGGGAAGATCTCCAGGAGGATGAAGAACGAACAGGGACCTGAGCTTGAGCACTCGCTGAGGAGGACAGACAGGAGAGGACCTGTGAGGCTTGGAGAGGGACTTTCGGAATGATATAACTATGTCTGGGTATCTATATAATTGTGTGCTATGGGACTGCAGCGTAAACCTTCCTCTGTCTCACAAATGTAATTACTATAACAAAACATTCTGCATTGATACCTGATGCTTTTAGTGCCTGGGCATTTTATCTGGCACTATGGGGAGCAACTGGGTCATGTGGTTAAGTGAGACAGTCAGAATTTGGGGTCAGTGCATTCAAATCAGGTGTAGTAGACTCTAAGCTACACTTGTATGTACCAAACTGTGACGAAATCTAGGCCAAAAGGAAATATTAAGTAAAAGTCCTGGGTTTTGAATATTATGTTTCAAATATTTTTTGCACAGCCTTTTGACCAGTAAAGTCTGAAGGAGGGTCACCTTGTCTGAATAAGGAAGTTCTTCGGGAGTGTTACCATAAAAGCCCCAAACAAATTAATGCCTATAAACGTTTAATTGCTGCAAAGGAGCTCTTAATTTAAAGAGGATCCAAAGTGAACCCTTTGGTAAAGCATGGAATCTTTTGTAATGCAAATAAACCCTCCCCGTGTGCTATTATCTTATCTTTTAAGTTTCTGAATTGGGAAAATGCTGGGCCCACCTGTACTCCATTCACTGCACAGTGAGAAAACCCAGCATAATAGATAGTGAGCCCTAGGAATATTTCAACCCTAGCAGCATGGTTCACTGTTGTCTATGACATGTTGTTAAATTATTGATACTCAACCAGGCTTTGGGACATGAGCTTTGTTGTTCTGAGCTAACAAAGCCACCTGAGAGAAAGCCATAATGAGAGAGCAGGGACTTAGCTGTGATGGGGTGACGCTTCTGGGCAGCAAATCCTTCCCACAACAGGAGAGGGCTACAAATTATTTGGACTGACCACTCTTGCAAAAAGGAAGAGAAAATAGGTGCATTAATGAAATTCTTACAACAGATGGCAAACTGTCCTTGGATTCTCTGGTGGGGGGAAAGGGAAAAAAAAACTTTCAAAAAATATTTTATATGAGTTTATCACACTGAATCCACTTACTCTGAGGACTCACAGAGAGCTGTGTAAGAGACATTCACTTAAATTATTTAACAGAAGATGACAGAAAAGAATTAAAGAAAGAAATTTTCCTATCTCAAGTTAAAACAACAATCTACTCTCTATCCACGGGTAAATCTCTGGGTCCAGATGGTTGCCCAACAGAATTTTAGCAAACATTTGGAGAGATAATAAGGCCTGTAACAGTAGATAATTACTCACTTATATATGGCTCAGTGCCCCCTCATCTACATTAGTTTCTATAGCAGGTTTTTTGCCAAAAGAAAGGAAGCAGACCCCAGCTCTATTTTCTCATTTGTAACATTCTCTTGCTTCACTCTGTGCAGATGCCAGGAATCATCGCTTTGATTTCAGTGTCCTTATGAAGACCTTTGAGCACAATGAGAAGATGAGGCAACATTAAATATTACTGAAATGGGATATGAAAGCAGCTACTAGAAAATCCTGCAAGAAAATAGGTAAAGATCCAGTTTAGTTGTCAAAACACATCATCCAACTGATGGAAAGGTGTAGGGGAGGGGGATCCCATTTACCCTTCTTCTTCACTTCCACCACTCTCTTTCTCAAGAGAAGCCATTAAAGATGGCATTTGGGGAACACATAGGATTGGACATTTACTCAGAGTATAAAGAGCAAAGGTCCTGGGCATTTTTGACAGCAACAAGTTTATAGTCATCTTCCCAGGGGCTAAGTGAAGACCAATGAGTTTAACAAGAGTCTGTGCTCTAAAGCTTTGATGCAAAAGTAAGGCTCCAAACTACAGGCTTCACTGACCAGGCAGGCTATAAAAGTCTCTATAAATTATAGATGTTTCAGAGAGACTCTAATCCTTAACTCTTACAGATTTTTCTTTTGCGCCTCTGAAGAACATTTTACAAAGATGAGCTAATTAATCCTCTAACCAACCCTACAATTCAGAATAAGTGATTTTTCCCATTTTATGGATGGAGAAACTGAGTGCCAAGAGTCTTGCCTTTTAGCTGTCAACAGTTTGAAGATAAAACAACTTTGGAACAGCTGGTAAATACTAAGTAATTTCAACCTCAGTCAGGAGAATCTGTCAACCAGTTTTCTGTTAACTAGACTGTGACATCCATGCACTGAAAGCACACTCGTATTTATTGATAAATGCAATGATAATAGCCATTTATTGAGTGCTTAATATATCCTGCACCGTACATATGTTGAGTGATCAGTCTTACCATCCTTTAGAATGGCAGCTCTCATTCTTGGCTCATGCATATTAAAATATACCTGGGAGACATTAAAAATCCTGACTCTCACTTCCCAGATGAAATAAACAGAATCTGTGTGGAGTGGGTTCCAGGCTTCAGTCCCTTTCCCCAGTTAATTACAATATGCAACTTAATTTAAGATCATATTTGCTAAGAAGGTTATAAAGGAGAAATATAAAAATGGAAGGATACCTAGAGTTAATAATAGGTTCTTGCTTCATTTTGTTTTTAGATAAAATGGACTTGAGTTATAGGATGACTAGAAACGACCAGTAGAGAAGAAACAAAAAGCAAACAGAAAAGAAAGGATCATTATCAAAACACGTTCCCAGAGGAAATAAGACAATGAGTATTTGCACTTTCTCTTTTATGTCTCTTATGCACACTTACAGATTTCTATTGTAGCAGCTATTACCCTAAAATTTTTGTTATGCATCTGTCTTTTTTCAGACTATAAATTGTTTAAGGTGTGGGTCAGTGATCTGGGCATTTCTTATGGCCAGAAACTTAAGCAATGTCTGGGATATAACAGACTCTCAGCTATTGCATGTATTAAAGAAGGAACTTGAGAAATTTAAGAGTATTTTCTTCCTAGAAAAGAGACTCCAACTGTCTTTCACACAGAGCTTGGAACTCATATCATTAATCACTCTCAAGGACTAAAGCGCTGATAACCTGAGTGAAGAATTGGTTACAAAGACATTACAATGCACCATGTTACCTTCAGCCATTTGTGTTTCTGCATAAACTGTTTTGACCGATAAGTCAATCAGTCACCAATAAGACCCAAAAGGAATGAGAATCTAAACAGATTGTCACCATTTGGTGGTTTGCACACCAAAGAGGATAGAGCCTACAATGTTGTGATCTGCTTTCAGGCTTCTGAGTGGCAACAGGATAAGGTCTGTAAAATAAAGAGTCGGGATAAACAAGTCAATTGCGTAAGCATGGAAGTGGGGTGGATAAGGGGGAGTAGGGGCTAGTGGAAGACAATTGCACCCAAAATTCTTGTGTGTCAAAGGCTGGCTTTGGAGTCAAACTTATACCCTCAAATCTTGTGATCATGCAATCACTCAGCAACATTTGTGCTCACCAGTTTTGTATGTCTAGGCTGCCCAGGAAATTAATGAGTAGCAGAAGATGCCATTTATCATAGATGAACAAAGTCATCCCAGAGGGAGCACTATTTGAAGATTTGTGGAACGTTCTGTGAATATAGAAAAGCATCTCATACCATGATTCAGTTCACGACCGTGATTAGTAGAGATCCAGATCTCATGGCATTGCCCAATGCTCAATGCTCACTGTCAATACCTGAGGGGTAAGTTGACCTTGCTTTTGTTCCACATTATAGATTGCACCATCTTGCCCAAATGTTCTGTATTGCTTTTCTTGACTCCAACCCTAAATTATTATTTTCCTCTTTTGGACGTTTACTCTATGAGCAGCATATTTCTTCATAGTCTCAAATTATCCCCTAAATATTCTTTCTTGATCTTTGCCTTAATCTTGAAATGATTTTACTTTTAAAACAACTAGTTCAATGTTACTACTCTCTGGTCTGAATTTTCCATCTTTCCAGCTTGTTTGTTCAAACAACTCTACCATGAACGTTCAGACCTGCAGCTTTCACCCCTATTTGATTTGCTGTCCATGGGCTTTTAATCTGCTTTCACTCTCCTTCCTATGCAGCTTAGATTGCTTGACCCAAAGTTACAATAAACATTACATAAATGCTAAATCCTTCTGCCCCTCTGTTCTATATTGCTCTTATCTGGGACAATTCCCAAACTTGGATGAAACTATTGCCAGGAAATATCATGTTTTCCTGGGAAAATATCACATAACAGTGTGATTCCATTGTGAATTCACGATTGCCAGCCTCAGCTGAGTCCCAATAACAGGACTATCCAATAATTCTAGTATGTTTATCTGGTCAATTTCTTTCCAATATTTACAATGGCTATTTCAAACCTATTCCATTTTCATTAATCTGGCTCTCCCCATCTGCTCCTGTCAATTCTTAGCAAATCTTATTCTTCACAGGGGAAATTAAAGCCTTCATATAGGAGCTCTTGTGTCTTCGTCTTTCTATCTACACCCATTCTTTTATCTCTATGACTTGTTTAAAAAGGCAAGTTATCCATCTTATTTTAATGGCAATTCCTTTCTACATATTTAGGAACGATGTATTTCTGCCCATCATTCCCTTTGTTGGAAATTCCACCAAACTGTTTTATAGGATCATCCCAATTAGCAGTTAACAAACTCTAGTCTCTCATAAATATAATTATAATCTCAACTCTACCCCCATTTCCACTCCCCAATATTGCTTTATATTTCTGCTTGCTATAAAATTAAAATTTTCAAAACATTTTTTATGCTGTTTCAATGTTTCTATTTCCCTTGAACTGTATTTTATTTTACTGTGGTCAGAAATCTTAACATGTGATCTACATTAAAATTTTTAAGAGTAAAACATTATTATTGACTATATGTATAATCTTGTATAAGCAATCTGCAGCCCTTATTCATCTTGCTTGACTGCAACTTTATATCCATTGATTAGTAATTCCCCATTTTTCTCTCTCCAGTACCTGAAAACTGCCATTCCAATACCTGATTCCATGAACGTATTTTATTACATACCTCCTTTAAGTGATATCATGCAGAATTTGTTTTGTGTGTGTGTGAATGACTTGCTTATTTCACTTAGCATATTGTCTTCAAGGCTTACCCATGTTGTCATATATTCCAGAATGTCCTCCTTTTGTACATCTGAATAGTACATATTTCACTATATATATGTATCCTATCTTCTTTACCCTTTATCCGTTTGTCTGTCCAGGGACATTTAGGTTGCGTCCATATCTTGACTATTGTGACCCCATGAACTCTTGAGCTCATTTTCATCAGGCTCACATCAAAATCCCCACTATTCCATAATATGCCTTGGTCATCAAAGCTTATCATAACATGAAGTCAACTTTACCTTATTTTTTTCTTTTCTTTTTTATTCTTCTTAGCAAAATGAAACACTTTTAGCTCCTTACCTTTGAAACTTTCTTCTTGTTGTTGACATCAACACCATACTTCTCTGTATTTACTCCTACTTCTCTGGACATTTCTCAGTTTTGTCTTTAAATACTGTAATTCTTTAATGTTCAGTCTCAAATCCTCCCCCCTTCCCAACTATTTAACCTTATTGTCTATCACCAGGCAATTGTACTCGATTCCAGAGATTTTTCTTTTCATTTTTTTCCTAGATGGCGTTTCACTCTTGTTGCCCAGATTGGAGCGCAGTGGCACGATCTTGGCTCACTGCAACCACTCCCTAATGGGTTCAAGTGATTCTTCTGCCTCAGCCTCCCGAGTAGCTGGGATTACAGGCATGCGCCACCACACTGGCTAACTTTGTTTTTTTTTTTAGTAGAGATAGAGTTTCTCCATGTTGGTCAGGCTGGTCTTGAATTTCCCACCTTAGGTGATCTGCCCTCCTCGGCTCCCAAAGTGCTGGGATTAAGGTGTTAGCCACAGAGCCTGGCCCTACTATTTTTTTCTTGGTATTACATTGATTGGAGACTCTAAAAGAATGAATAGAAGAAGTGATAGTGGATATCTACACTATATCCGTGACTTGAATTGAAATGCTTCTAAAATATCACCATTAAATATGATGATAGTTATTCAGCAGCTGACATTGCTAGTTTCCTATGCAGTATTCATTACCCCGTTCCATCTTACTAATAGGGAATTGATTTTGAAAAGGGCAGCACTATGTCCAGATTTTTAAAAAATCTTACTTTTTCAAACTCCATTGCAGCTAAAATACCAATGCTAGATAATGACATGCAAATTTAAGGTTTCTGGGAAAGGTTTGCATTCTTAACGTAGGCACTGCCCTCCCCCCTCCACTTTCTTCTTCTTGCCTAGAATGCAAATATGATGCCTCTAAGAGGAGCAGCCGTTTTTTGCATCAAAGATTATGTAAGAGAAAAGTAGAAGAGGCTGGAGACTCTGATGTCATGCTTGTGTTACCATATGGTTCTGAACTGTTGCTTCTCACAGCATGGAACAAATGAGGATTTCCTTATGTAAGCCCTTTCATATAGGATTTTGCTTGTTCTTTGCTGATAACAAACCTAACTCACATGTCCTTGTGGTAGGCAGAATAATGGCCTCCCAAAGATGTTCACATCCTAATCTCCAGAAGCCGTGGGTATATTAAAATACATGGAAAAAGAAAATTAAACTTACCAATGGAATTAAGATTGCTAACCTTAAAATGAATTTAAAATAGAGACATCATTCTGGATTATCCAGAGGGGCCTAATGTTATCACAAGAGTCTTTGAAAGTAGAAAAGGGAGTTAGAAGAGAAGAGTGATAAGAGTGTGAAGACTTGACCAGCCATTAACTGGCATTAAAAATGGAGGAAGGAACCACATGCTGAGGAAAGGGGGCAGCCTCTAGAAACTAAAAAATGCAATACAAATTCTTCCCTAAAGCCTCTAGAAGAAACACCACCATGACAACAGCTTGATTTCAGCCCAGTGAGACCTGTGCCAAGCTTCTAACACAGAGAACTGTAAGATAATAAAGGTGTACGGTTTTAAGCCAATGCGTTTGTCATAATTCGTTATAACAGCTCTAAAAAAATCTAAGAAAGTACTCTTTGTGAGCTTTAGAAACCTGTTGCTTCTGTTGGCTAAGTGTTTTATCATAAGCAAATGTAAAATTAAATCAAATATTTTTCTGATTTTACTGAGAAATAAGTATGATGAAAAGACCCTAACTTTTTCTTTCTTCCTTCAATTATTAATATGCTGAATTACATTAGGATGACTTTAGTAAGTTTTCTGATTTAAAAAATCATTGCATTCCTAAGGTAAACAATGCATGAACCTGATGCTAAAATTGGTTTGCTAACTCTTTTAAAGGAATTTATCAATATTTTCATCAATACAGTTGGCTTGCAATTATTATTTCTTGTACTTGCCCTTGATAACTTTAGAATTAAAGTAAAACTAACCTTGAAAAATGAATTGGTCAACTTAATCACATGTCTTAGACTGAAACATTCTGAAAATATCATTATTTGGTTAATTAAGAGTTTGGCAAAACTTGACTGTAAATTAATCTATAACTGGCTTTATTTTTAAAAAGAGGAAATTTTATTACAATGTACATATTTTAATGGTCATTGAATTTTTATTGAGATACTTTGGTAATTTATATATTGATTTAGGAAATTATTTATTATATCTGAATTATGTATCACCCTTTGATTTTTAAAATCCTTACTATGTTTGCATTTTTATTCTCTTCTCTAATCCTAATTTATAGACATATAGACATATTTCCTCTTTCTTTCTTTATCTCTGTTCTCCATCTTTCTGGGTTTTTTTTTTTTAACCAGATTTGCTGAGATAGTTCTAAAAATTGCCTTTACTTTCACTAATTTTATCTTATTTTCTTCCATTTGCTGCTCTTTATTGTTTCGTTTCCTTTATCTTTTTAAAGAAAATTTGTGATATCTTTCTACAGCATCTAAGTTGAACATAAATCATTTACTTTCAATCTTTAATTTCTTTCTTTTTTCTTTCTAAATAACTGTCTAGAAAGCTAACTTCCCGCTAGTCCTGTGTTAGTTGTAACTCCCAAATTTGATTACATCATGCTTTTATTATCATTCAGTTCTAAATATTTTATAATTTCCATTGTTAAAATTTTCTCTTTGACATATGAGCTGTTTTGGAGTGTACCTTTATTTTATTTTTTATTGTACTTTAAGTGCTGGGATATATGTGCAGAACGTGCAGGTTTGTTACATAGGTATAGACGTGCTGTGGTAGTTTGCTGTATCCATCACCCTGTCATCTACATTAGGTATTTCTCCTAATGCTATCCCTCCCCTAGTCCCCAGTCCTGGCCCTGGCATGTGAGGTTTCACTCCCTGTGTCCATGTGTTCTCATTGTTCAACTACCACTATGGATGAGAGCATGTGGTGTTTGATTTTCTGTTCTTGTGTCAGTTTGCTGAGAATGATGGTTTCCAGCTTCCTCCATGTCTCTGCAAAGAACATGAACTCATCGTTTTTTATGGCTGCATAGTATTCCATGGTGTATATGTGTCACATTTTCTTTATCAAGTATGTCATTGATGGGCATTTGGGTTGGTTTCAAGTCTTTGTTATTGTGAATAGTGCCACAATAAACAATATGCATGTGTCTTTATAATAAAATGATTTATACTCCTTTGAGTCTATACCCAGTAATGGGATTGCTGGATCAAATAGTATTTCTGGTTCTAGATCCTTGAGAAATAGCCACACTGTCTTCCACAATGGTTGAACTAATTTACACTCCCACTAACAGTGTAACAGCATTCCTATTTCGCCACATCCTCTCCAGCATCTGTTGTCTCCTTTTTAATGATTGTCATTTTAACTGGTGTGAGATGGTATCTCATTGTGGTTTTGATTTGCATTTCTCACATACTCACACATCTACACAATTTTTTTGTACATGATATTAGGTGGGAAACGCAAAAACAGCTTTTTTTTTTAGTGTATAGCTAATTTTTAAAAACTTCATTTATTAAATACTGTATGGCCACTGTTGTCTATTTGCATGCCAGGCCACTTTTGTCACAAATGTATGAGTCAATTACGGGGCTCTAACTTCACTGCTCTTGTCAATTTGTTTCTGCCGGGGCCAGTGCTTTATGGACCTAATTTCTCAGTTTGAAATAAGACTTGATGTTGAATAGTACCAGTTCTCTCCTCTTAGTCTTTTTCGAAAGAGTCTTGGCTATTTTTGGCTCTTTATTATTTCATACATATTTCAAAATCTATAATGTATCAAATCTGTATATAAATTAAATAAACTTTACAATACTAATCTTTTCCTTCTTTGAACACAATATCTCTTCACTTCTTCAGGCTTTCTTTAATGACTATAAGTAAATAAAATATAATTTTCTAAATACAGATTTGCTTATCTTTTGTTAGATTCATTCTTGGTTACTTGTTGTTCTTTTATGATATTATCTTCTTTTTAGTTATATTTTCTGGAGTATGAAAATGCAACTGACTTTTGTTTGGTTATCTTATTATCTAGCCATCTTGCCTAACTCCCCTACAATTCTAAAATTTATTCATAGTTTCTTTACATTTTTAATATAAAGTCTCATATCATTTACATTAACAAGATTTTGATTATTCTTTTCTGAACTTTAAGCTTTTTATTTTGTTTCAATCACACTAGCTAGGATCTCCCATACAAAGTAAAGGAGTTGAATTGATAAAAGTGGGTGCATTATCTCATTTCTCATTCTTCTAATATTTCCTGTTTATAATAATGCTAGTAATACACTTTTTTTTAGTGATAGAGAATTTTGTTCTCTTCCTAGTTTGTTGGAAACTTTTAACATTAATTTATATTTAATTTTATTAAGTGTTTTATGGATTTATTGAAACAATTATATGGTTATTCTCTTTTAATCTATTAATATGCATTTCTAAAATAAGCCCACATTGACAATTATCCTTTCTACATGATCATGAATTCAATTAAATAATATTTTGTCTAGAATTTTTGCATCTGAATTTGTGAGTGAAATGGGTTTGTTGTTATAATATCTTACCCTCATTTTACTTGTCTCTCTGTGCTGCATTTTCAGAATGGATTTAAGAAAATATTCTTTCCAATTCTAAATATTTTTACTTTGCCACAATTATTATTGTAGCCCATCTTGAACTGCCATTACCAAAAATATATTTTATATCAATAGGCATACTTGATGATGCAAGATTTTCTAGTTGTTTCTTTTTTTATATCCACATGTATTTGATTTCAGCACATTTTAAAAATGATTACTTCTAAAATATGAAAGTTATTTTATCAGTTAGAGCCTTACTCATATAAAATACAATTATCTTAAATTCTTCCTCTGACTATAACATTAGTTTTGTATGAGGAAGTGGTTCTTCTAGTCAGTTGCTTTTTCTTTCTACTTTCTTACTTGGTATTTGATTTTTTTCATTTGTTTTGAAATTTGGGGTGATAGGTGTATGTTTTGTGGAGATTATTTTTCTCTAGTTCTGTTTCTATTGCCATGCTTGTTTCTCACTCCTAGTGGCTTTGCAACTACCTCCACTAGTTTTCAAGATCCGGGTCTCACAAGTGCAAGCATCGTGTCTTGTCTGGTGATGGTGTTGAAGCCCTTGCAGAACCAGCCACAGAGCCAGTGGGTGTCTTGATTTAGTTTCTGGTATAGCCTTTATGTCTGTGCCTTTATGCACATCATTCTGAGAATCATAATTCAGGTTTACTTTTTATTCGTTTTTAAATAAACATAAAACAAAATTTCTTGTTTTTGCTATGAAGTCAGGATTCTGACAAATGCATGGAATAACCACTATAATCAAGAAACAGAACAACTCTATCAACATTCCTCATCAACACATGCATGTACAGAATTCCCTTGTGCTGCTTTTTGTAGTCACATCTACCCATTTCTACCATTCAGTCCCTGGGAACCACTGATGAAGTCTCCATTCCTATAGTTCTGCTTTTTTTCAAAATGCAATATACATGAAATTGTAAAGTATGGAATCTTTTTATCTGGATTCTTTACTTGGCATCATGCATTTGAATGTTATGCATGTAGTGGCATGAGTCAATAGTTTAGTCCTTTTTATTGTCAAGCAATATTGTGCTTTATGAATGAACCACAGCTTGCTTAACTATTTCACAATTGAGAGTTATTTGGTGTGATTTGATTTTTTTGGCAATTACCTGTAAAACATCTATAAACATTCCCTATAGGTAAGCAAATTGTTTTTCTTTTTCTCTTGATAGAAATCGGATTTTAATAATCAAAGTTGTTTCATGTAGCCTATTTTCATGAATGTGGTCAAGTCATCCTGTACTTTCAAAGAGTCACTTTCTAAAATGCAGTGTGTTTGGTCTCCTTTGCTCAGAGAAGCAGAATCCCTGGCCACCACCACCTATTTTAAAATCTAGGGTAAGATGACCTTCAGGTTTAGCCCCTTCTTTTAAATTATTCTTTTAATTAAACAAATTAGCCCCTATCTTCAATGTTTATTTCTGGACTGTGGAATTATTTCCTTTATTTGTTTCCAAGTTATGCTTTTGTTGTTTTCCCATTATATATTACGCCCATAATTAAAATGTGGCAAAACAGAAGAGTTGATCAGAGTACAAACCCAGAGCCATCTTGAAGAAGAAACACTTGGAATTTCCATACAATTCTGCCTCTGCCAATGCCATCATCATTCATCCAGCTAAGCAAATCAAAGAATTGAGGGCTATTCCTGAAATCTCCTTTGCCCTCAGCTTTCTTATAAAATCAAATGCAACATCTTATTAATTCTTACCTTAGGATCATCTCTCCAACCCTTCTGCTCCTCTCCATTTATAGCCCCTGCTCTGGTTCAAACTCCCAGGGAAGCTGCTATAACTTCCTGTGTGATCTCTCCCCTATTTATTCTTCCCTTCTTTCTGCCTAACCTATTCCTCACAGTGAAGCCAGAGAGTGCTTTCTAAAGGCACATATATAATCTGATTACTCCATTGCTTCAAATATTCTTGTGGCTACCATTGACCATAGTTTATAAATAAATTAAACCTGTGGGCTCTGTTAGTTTCCTTTTTAATTTATGTTTCCCCCCTCATCCTGTATGCTTTATTTATACCAATTTCTCAGTGCTTTGTAGAAGTGATACTTGTCTCACCTTAGGAGCGTTGTGTTAGTCCATCTTTTTGAAGTGCTTTTATTTTCTCCATTGTTAAACTCCCTTTTATATATAATGTCTACCAAGACTTAGTAGAAAACCTTCAAGTAAGCCTTCGCTCACTCTCCAAAGCCTTTCAAGTCCTGTCACATACTCTTTATGCTTTGTAACTTACAGTAACTCTTTAATTTGTTGTTAAATGTCTACCTTGCTTGTCTTGGTTATTGCACTAGCAACTCTAACTTTCAAGAAGTAACTTCTCATCTAAGACTTTTGTGTAAATAAATAAGTAGCTACAAAAATATTTTATATATGGAAGGAGTCATTTAAGTGGTGTGATTTGATGGATGCCAAGTACTTTCCTCTCTTCAAGTATCTAACATACTGATATCTGAAAGTTTATCAATCTTCACTGCTTTTGATTAATCACTGACCTGTCCAGAATCCTTGTTTAAAAAGTAATTCCTTCTAGTAACACTAATACATGATGTCTTTAACACCTTAGTGTAATGAGATTATCAGATCACTTTCATTACTAAGAGATAGATGTGTCAGATAACATATATAACATTGGAGGGAATTTTTCAGGTTAAGCTCTTGCAAAGTTGAAGTGGTCAGGTAAAACTAACACTGCACTGCCTAGCTTTTTCCCAAAGGGTATACATAGCAAATGCATAAAGTAGTATTTATCGCAATAGCTTAATTCATATCCAGAAGTGGTTGTCACAATTTAGTTGAGTTGAGTGACGATGGTGCTTCCCAATCCTTAAATAATAAGCTGCTCATTCAGAGTGAGTCAATTTCATTTCTACAAGTGTTCGTATAGAGCCTAGAACTGGTTCATTTAACTTACTTTTGAGGTTGACCAGATAGTTGCCTTATACAACCCCATCAATTTGGCTTGTAACTTGAAAGACAATTCTATCCTAAAGTCACTCTGAATGACCAGTGAGATTATTCCACAGCATGTAAATTAGAAAACAAATATTAGGCAGATAGCTTATAATGACTTTAATATTTTAATTTATTCATTTATTTTATAATAAGCAGATACTGGGACAAGAAACTTCTAAAATATTTATAGTTCTCTGAAAAAAGGTGTCTTCTTTTCTTTCTGGGAGTTAAAGAATGTTTTGACAAGGAAGAAAGATGGGTGAAGAAGAGTATGTTGTATTAATAACTAACATTAACTGAATGTAGAATATTAGGTGCTATAAAAAAGCTCTTCATATTGGATTATTGCATTTAATCCTCAACCTTATGAGGTTGATGCTATTTAATGCCTTTATTTTATAGATGAAGAAATTGTGTCACAGAAAGGTTAAATAATTTACTCAAGGTCAACTTGCCCAGTGAGCATTAAAACCCCAGAGTGATCCTCTCCCTAGGTGCAGGCCAAAGTTCTATTGTGGCTGGCTGCCAGAATCAAGCTTGTTGTGAAAATACTGATTGAAGAAAAAAAATAATAGTCCACACAGCTATGGCTATGGGTCACGTATATGAACTGAGAAGAGAGCAAAGTAGCATCAAAATATGGGGTGAAACTTTTGCTGCAGCGCCTCTGAATGTAGCCATCTGCACCAGAGCATGGATGAGGTGGTCAAAGTTCTAACGCTAAAGATGAGAAAATAAAAATCTATCTTTTATTCTTTAGGAAACCTATTTTTCAGGTTATGACAACATTTGGAGACAATGCCTAAAAGGATAAAAGATAGGTTGTATTTTCTATAATGCAAGGAAACATTTAAGAACAGAATTTAACCCAAGAGCTAACTACATGCTTCTGTGGCATGATCTTAGGGATCTTGAAATGCCATGGTGAATGCCTCACTCAAAACTTGCTTTCTAAGCTATATTCCTGTCACTTTACATTCCAATTCCTACCAAAATGCAAATTCTACTTTTAAAAAAATTTCATTTAAAACAAGCAATTTTCAGACTTTTAAAATAAACCCAGCACACCTGAAAAATATGCCAGTCTCCATTCGCAACTGTAGTTCACATGACAGTGATTGTCCAGCTTCCCACAACTTCTGGGTGCAGAGGATATCAGATTTTAGGGGGAAGCTGTGGAGGAGAGAATAGAAATCCATACTGCCAAGAAGGGAACTCTACATGGATGTATGTAAGGGAAAGGAGAGCAGTGGGCACCTGGAGCAAGGAGAAAAGAAGAAAAGGAAAACCTTGCCAACAGCTCTTCTGACTTCACAATGTACCAGATATCAGCCTGCCAAATGCAGTGTGGCTTAAAGGTTGATGTAGTACAATCTGATAATGTCGAATAGCCTTCAAGTCTACTTTAAATATTAATTCCAAGTACTAGACTTTGTCCTCACTAGGAAGAGAAGCTCATATGTGAAAAAGAGTTTGGGCTATGGAGGAAAATTTAGATTTAAATTTCTGCATCATTATTGATTGGCTCAGTGACCTGAGGTCTATTAACTAAACTCTCTGAGAATGTTTCTACCATAGCATAAGACATATGGGTAGCAATATTTGTGCAGTAGAATTTTTATGAAGATCAAATGAGGTAGGTACCAGAGGGTGCTCAACATAGTGCCTGCTCAGAGATATGTAATATGAGTTTACACCCCCCGTTTTCTTCCTGGCCCCACGATCTTCTCCTCTCCTTCTCATGTCTCCCTCCCGCTGCTTCCTGGTTTTCTGAGGCTTCCCATCAAGACCTGCACATGAGAGATGATGTGTTACATGTTGGCTGAGCTTTGTCACTGTACTGGCTTATCTCAAGAAAGGACCTTGGTAAATACATTCGAATCAACATATTGATAATCCAAAACCATAAATAATGTTACTCTCTGACAAATAGTTACATCTTAATAAAAGATAGCAAATGAAGAGTTGGAGTTTCAGTTGGAGTTTCAGAGTTTCAGCAAATGAGGATCAGTGACTCGCTGACTAGTCTAGGCTATAGGACCCCCAAATTCTGGTTTCCAGATTCCAAGACTAAGAAGGGCTGATTTCCACCCTGGCTGAAGACATTTAGGAAGAGACTGTGGATACAAGAGAGCAGAGAGTTGTGAGCAGAGGGCTAGACATTCAGGTATTTTGAAGTAGAGAGATGGGGAAGAGGCCTGAGAATTAGCAGATAGCAAGGCCGGAGGAAAACCAGGGTATTGATCCACAGAGTCAGGCCACATCCTTGTTTCTACCTGCTCAACTGGAAACCACTCTGAGGCTTGCACAAGTTAGCATGCTGAAAGCTGTTTGTGTGTTCTTACTCTTTCATCCTCATCAAAATCAAAAGCACCACTGGTTCATCTTTTTACTATAAGTTATCTGCTCAATCCTTAATATTTTAGCTAACAATGAAATATTTTCAATTGTTTAAGTTATGTTGGAATCAGAAATATCGTTATCCTACATTTGAATTTGTTTTGTGTTCCATTATGACCTCACCCCTTTTCAGTCTAATGGTTAAAGCTTGGAGTCAAATGATCTGTGGGACTTGGGCAAGCTGATCCTCCAGTTTTCATCTATAGTGGAAATATGAGATACTTCACATTGTTCTGACTATTAAACACTTAAGAAGGAAAAGCATTTCAACAGTGTCTGACGTATCAGCAGTACTGCCCATGGGTCTGCAGTCAGAATCTGGGGTTGGAGACAACTCCACCTGGAGCCCCAGGAGGCCAGAGACTCCATAGCATAGATTGTCTGATGGCATGTATTTTGTGCTTCTAATGCCATCAGGGGAAAAAAATAATCTTCTAGAAGGAAGGATAACATTACAAAGGAAACAAAGCAGCCCATAGGTTGTAATTGCACTCTCTATGAAGAACATCCTACCGAAAAAGCCATACTCTATTTTAATAGACATGTTAAAGCTATTCATAATGTTAGCAAAAAGCATCAGAACCAAGTCATGGACATTGCTGGGAAATTAGGTAACCTTAGGAGAAGATAACTTCAGAGAAATTGGAACTTGCCCTGAGCACTTGAGGCAACTATTGTATGAAGAAGGGAAAAAGCTGATTGTTGGTATCAATTGGTAAAAGGTGAGAAAATTTTGGCTCAATGGGGGGGAGAACAAAAGCTTTCTCTTATATCTTTCTCTACCTTAAGAAATAAAGTTGTAAAATTTTATTGCTAGAAGCAAATTCTGAAATCATGTTAGCTTATCTTCTCAACTGACTTGTGAGATGACTGAGGTCAGGTTGGGTTTAGTGACTTTAACAGAGTCACATAGGAGGGATACAGAGCTGGAAAACATGGCTTGACTCCCTGCTCCACTCCTCTCTAGCTATAAAACCTTATTTCCTTTGTTCTACTTTCAGGAGTCCTGAGAGAAGCTGAGGGCTTGGAGCGATGAGATTTGAGCCTACCTCCCTTCATCAAAAATGCAACTAGAAAAGCTTGGAGAAACAACCAGAGCAGGAGTTGGGAGGGTAATACTTTTACATCAAAACAACAGTAGCTTTATTGGCTTGCCTGTAATAAGTGCAAAATGTGTAGGTAGAAATGATACTAATCTCTCATGCATATCACTTCTCAAGTGGCTCCTTAACAATAGTGTTAATCAAGCTTTGCCCTACTTTTATCAGAAACCTGGTGAAGGATAGCTTTGACATTTATCAGACATAGGAGACTAAGAAAATTGCTATATATGTAAATAGATTTATGCCTTGAGAATGTTTGTGCCATGCTCTGGGAAAGGGGTCCAGAGATCCAAGGAGAGGGTAGAGGTAGAAGGGAGAGGTCTGCAGAATGCGGAGGTGAGAAGAAAAGCGTTGGGCATGGAGGAAGGTAACATCAGGGCTAAACCCAACAGGCCTGGGGAGCCTCCCGAGATTTAGGCAGTTACATTTCTCTCCTTATTTTTCTGGTTTTCTCATTTTCATTTTGGTGGCTTTGGGCAAGTCTTTCTGAATTTCAGATGATGCTAACACTTTCATCCAACTGAGGAATAAATAAGATGACAGGCTTGAAAGTGTTTAGCTAACTATAAAGTGATACACTAATGTTATTTAGAGCAAGGAAGAAAACTTAGCATCTAGTAACTTATATTGCTATTATGGTAAAAAAAAAAAGTTTATCTACAGGTTACACAAAGATGAATGAATAAAAAGTGGTTCATCAGTTATCTCAACCTAGAAAGACTCAACCAGGGATGGGCAAAAACTAAATTCCTCTGTTAGCGATACATGAAATAGATGAGGGAGAGGGTTTATTTTACTGCTCTCCTTCCTATAAATGTGGATTTCAGAACTGAACACTTGTTCCATCAACCATGACCTTAAAAAGCTGGCTATGCTAGGAATCTAGGAGAAGAGATTCAAATATATATATATATTTGGCTTGGATATAAAAATGGGGAGGAAAAGCCACCGTGGTGATGTGTCATTTTGCATACTTCAGAGTTCCGGGAGAATCCTGTGATCCCTAGCTTTTGATTCTGTGCACGGCTGTCTGTGGCACTGGCTGTATCAGCTGCTCTTAACCATGAAACAGATCATCTTGGAGAGATTCTGCTAAGTGCCTACTGAGTCTGTAGCATGGAAAACATGTCTGCAACATTAATAGGGAGCTCTGGTTTCTGGGGCTGAGAGATTTCAATCACTGATGTTATCAGTGAGTGAGGGTGGCTGGGACCATGGCATGTGCTTATCTGGAATAAAGAGCATCAGTTTTGAAAAACAAAAACAAAAACAAAAACAAAAACAACCTTGCTGAGTAGGTGCCAGGTCCGGTTGTGAGCCATTGCAGGTGTATGAGCAGACTGGAGCTGGGTCGACTTCCTCCCATGGAGCAGGGAGCCCTCCTGCAGGGCCAGGCAGCTCACCACAGCTCCACTTCTCAGAAACAGGAGGTTAATTAGCCCAGCACTTAATGAGAGCATCTGGAGGAATTGTTGAGAAAATACTAAAAAATAAATGAGATGGAGGAACGACGGAGGGAAGGCATAGACATGCTCTGAAATGGCTGGTAGGAGAAATAATATGGCTGAGACAAATTGAGAATGACTGAGCAGCTGAAGCCTGGCCCCAGTGCTGCTGAGGGCACCCTGTTAATGAACAGGCAGTGCAGAGATTGTGGAACTTATGAAGCTTGGCAGCTATGGTGGTGGTGAAGTGTGTGTACATATGTGTGTGTGTTGGGGGTAGGGTAGAATGGGAGACAGGCTTTCTTTTCATTTTAAGGACTTAGGAATCACAAGACTCCTAAGGCAAATTAATCATTATCTTTTATCCCTAGGATCATTTTTATTGACTTCCTATTAAGCTTGGCACTTATTGAAAGTAAATGTTTGTGGAATAAATGAGTGGATTTAAAAAATGAGTTTTGTTAAGTCAATGGCATGATTTCATGGCAGTTATTTTCTAGCCATGCTCTGAAAAGTCTGAGAGTTCCATGGAGATATGTCAGGAAACTCCATGAAATTGTTGGCAAACTGCTTAGATGAGTATGTGGCTCTTCAGAGAAGTACTTCAAAGTCCAAACAGTCAGCAGGATCTGATTTAGAACTAAGGATCTAACTGAGCCAAATTTCAGCCTGGCTATCCTAGCCCAAGGTCGCAGGGAGAGTTGGTAGCTGAGTTAAGGATTAAGTCAAGAACTTCTGATTTCAATTCCAGTGCTCTTTCCAATTCACCATGCTTACGGCTGCATAAATTTCATAAGGTTGGGCCAAATAATACATCAAATGTTCATGCAAAACTGTCAGTGTCTTGGAAATGCACAAAACTTGAGAGGGAGAAATGAAAATTTAGCCAATTTTTTCAGGGAAATGATTGTCCAAAAAAAAGGACTTAGTAAACAAACTCAGGACAGAAAACCCAGTAAGAATGCATATACAAAGTATTAACAAAGACATTAAAACCTGTGAAATCCTGCTCTCAATCTGAGTTACTATTCTTTGAGGTAAGTAACATTATCCCAATACCATAGAATGAATGCTAGTATCCTCTCAAAATTTATATGATGGAACCTAGCAGAGTTAAAAGGTGGGGCCTTTGGGATATAATTAGGTCATGAGGGCTCCACCCTCATAAGTGGGATTAGTGTACTTACAGAAGAGTCACAAGTGAGCTCCCTGCCTTCTCTAATCATGGAAGGAAGAAGCAATTAGGCATCATTTTTCAAAAAGAGCAGAAGTCTTGTCCAGAAACCAAATAGTTTGGAGAACTGACCTTGGACTTTCCAGCCTCCAGAACTGAAAGCAGTAATATTCTGTTGTATAAATTATCTGGTCTGAGGTATTTTGTTATAGCAGCAGAAACAGACTAAGACATCCAATTCACAGTAAAGAAAGCTGAGGCTCAGAGAGATGACATAGCTCAACCGAGGTTACAGTGCTGGGAAATGGCAGACCGTGGATTCAAATGTAAGCCTATCCAGTATCAATATCCACAATTCCACAAAGTGGAATAAAAGAGCACAATCTCATTGTGACATGATTAATAAATTTCAAAAACAAATGGACAAAATAATCAGAAAAGACTGACAGATACTGTGGTGACAAAGAGAGTCAAAGCCATTGATCTCCACACTCTGCTTGTGCACCGAGAACTGAAACCACACTTTACCATCTACAACAGCATGACTGCCCCAGTTTTCTTTTTCTGTTAGCTTGTCTTTGTTATTGCTCTGTCTTCATTAGCATGGCCTTATTCTTTCAAAAGTCTCTTGCCTGGGCAAATACGTTGACTGTTCATTATAGAAACTTCCTGAAAGACTTAATTCTCAATCCAGAACATCAGCACTTTGTGCTCCCAAATTATTTGAATTCCTCACTCAAAATATTCATGGTGCTGTTTCCATGAATCCCAAACTGTTTTATCACAATCCTTACCCAAATGTAATCAAACTCTAACTTTGAAAGATTTGCCTAAAATCAATAAATTTTGACCTTATCTTCTCTCCAGAAGACACTGACAAAGCTTTGCAAAGTGGTGGTGTTCTCCCTTACAAAAATAAGCAATTTATTTGTGTTTTTCTTATCAAGAGTTTGTGTTAGTAATATTTGGGAAGCCAGCTTTTGACACAAAATTTGGAAAGCATCCAAATGCCAAAACCCCTCATCCTTGCCTCTCGAACAGAGAAGGAAATGAGGAACCCAGACCTAAAACACCAACAGACAGAGCTCACAGAAGATTCCACTACTCTGCCAGGAATATTTAATTTCAGAACAAGGACCAAGTGGTCTGTCGTCTTTTCCCTTTTGCTCTAAATACAATTGCTCCCTCTGCAGTCGGAGTTGAAGTGAATGCTGTTGGGGAAGAAGATTAATATCAGGTCACCTGGAGAAGCCAGAGGAAAGAGGGAAAGGAGAAAGGCAGAGAACCCCATCATGTCAAAGCTGGGAAGAGAGTCTAATTGTGTTACTGGGGTTGGCATATTGTTCTCTTAGGCTTATAATGTCATAGTGGTGAAATGATGGAAACAGATGCAGAAGTCACTTTCTAAATAAAAAATGAGAATCACAATGTGACACTTTTCCACCCAATTCTTTAACACTTTGAAGTTCTTTTCCAAATTTATTTATGAAACCCAAATTCTATCTTAAAGGCATTGGTATTGGTCTGACATTAGAGACAGAGGTAAGAAATAAAAAATAGGCTAGGAAAGAAAATACATGCACTTGAGTTCTGTGTGATGTGTGGGGCTGTTCTATCAGGAAGCCACCAAAGCACCATAGTCTCCCTGGCCATAGTCCTCAGGCTAAGGACATCATATAACCTACCTGTTAATTCTGCAACTCAACACTGAATGAGATTATAGGTGGAGTTGCCAAAATTCTTTCCATATTAATTTGGTTTTTGAATTATTTTAATCAACCCAGCATGATGTCTAGCACATAACAGTATTTTAAATAGCAGTCAGATGATCTGATCATTCAAATTAGGTGGGGCTCTGAAGGTAGATGAGTATAATGTGAGATGAATGGTTTATGACTCTGATTCATTGAATAAATATTTAAAACGAGTCAACACAAGGAAAGAACCACTATAGTCACTACAAGGGATGTTAAAATGTTGGGACTGGAAAATCAGGCAGAGTGGTAAAACACGTTTACAAGCCTGGTGCATGCAGAAGAAACCAGGTGAGGGAGTAGCAGGCAAACTCTTTTATATTCAAACTTCCCTTGAATTTGGCACATTTTGGGGTTCTACAGAAACAAAATAAAGAGCTTTCTTCTTGCTCTTAATTTTATTATGTGCTCTCAAATCATGGTATTTTCTGCTCTTTAGTATCAGTTACCTCTCCTCTGTCTGGTTTACAGGCATTTCTATTTCTATTTCTTTCAGGTTTTCTTTTTTTTTTTTTTTTGAGATGGAGTGGAGTTTTGCTCTTTCACCCAGGCTGGAGTGAAGTAATGTGATCTTGGTTCACTGTCACCTCCTCTCCCTGGGTTCAAGCGATTCTCCTGCCTCAGCTTCCCAAGTAGCTAGGATTACAGAAACACACCACCATGCCTAGCTAAATTTTGTATTTTTAGTAGAGAAGGGATTACGCCATGTTGGCCAGGCTGGTAGGCATTTCTTTTTAAGCAATGATTCTACTCATATTATTTTTGTTGTTAGTCACATTTTGTATTGCTTTTGTATTGCTTCTTCAAAACATTGTACTTTAGAGGGATGTGTAGTAGAGGAGATGAGCAAAGGAGATGAGTATGAATATTAATCTATCTTCATCTAGAAGACTTCCATTGTCTGGTGCCTGGAGAAATAGCAGTAGGGTTCTAACTAGATTTAACACCCAGATTTGGCAATCCTTCATTCTATTTGCCACATCTTTCTAAATTGCAAGCCTGATTACACTATGCTTCTTTGAAGAACCCTCCAAAAATTTCAAGCAGTTACTAAATAAAGTCAAAATTTCTTGCCATGACTGAAACAAGGGTCATATGATGTGCACCTGCCCATAACTTTAATCGTATTTCCACAGACTCTTGGCTCAAATCTTATGATCTAACCCTCCGGAATGTCTTTAATATCCTCACACATACCATGCCAGTGTCAGCTTCACACTTTAATCTCACTGCCCCTTTCTCCTGGAATGTTAGTACCATCCCCATTTTTTTCTGGCCATCTGGCTAATCAACTCATCTTTTGAGACTACCACAACATCCTTTTTGCCCTGAAGTCTCTACTAAATCTTCCAAATAGATGTGGCCATTCCTTTTTTATGACCACTCTGTATCCAGTGCCTACAACTATTGCAGCATATTTTGGTATGCTTTAATTTTAAAAAAAGGAACCACAAAACCTATGGTCTCCCTCTACTAGATTCTATGCTCCTTAAAGACTGACACTGTCTCATCTATCTTTTGGCCCTACTGCTCACCAGAAGATCTGGCATGTAATAGGAACACATTAAACATTTGGAACTTTATCTTCCTCTGCCATCTAATATTGGTTTGCTTTAATTACTAGCTCATTTGCAAAAGATTTTTGCCCTCTCCTTACTCCCTAATATATGTTCCTTCTCCCTTCTGGCCCTGGTCATAGAAATCATACTCTGGCGTATGAATCCTCACCACTTATCTGGTTTCACAGTAGCAGCTCAAAACTCACTATAATTTCTGGGGTTTATCCCAGACTCAGTCCTAATTCCTCGTTCATCTTGATGCCACCTGTTGCTTTCCAAGTCTGATTACAGAGATAAAGTGCTTTGATTAATGGACAGGACAGGGACTAGAACCAGTAAGAGCTCAGCTGAGTCATGTCTCTCCCCATTAACAATTGTGTAATTTGGGTAAGATGGTTAACCTTTCTTATCTGCAAAACAAAAATAATACCTTTCTATATTGTTGCTTAAAGAGCAAATTAGAAAATAGTTGCAAAATTTATTAAAATTCCTTGCATATCCCAAATGTTCAACAAATATTTGCCTTTTCTTGTTTGTCAGTCAAGTGTTGAGTTGTGCTGAGTCAAGAACTGTACTAACAGTAATATAAAAACAAGCTTTATCATGATGTTTGGTTCACTATTGAGAGCATTTCTTGCACAAAGATCCAGTTGCCAGGACTTACATAAAATCTTTTTAAAAAATCACTCTTTGCAGAAGCACAATATTCTAAATCAGTTTATTCCAACTTTCATCTATTATTTATGAACAATCTTGGAAGTTTCAAGTTTGAACTATGGTATGTTTTACTCAATAAATGTTTATTAAACTGTTACCACATGTATATCTTAATACTCATACTCTGACATCTACAAGAGTGAATATGGCATAGTTCCCACCCTCAAGGAGCTCTTTTCTCAAAATATATTTTTCAATTTTTATATAATAAACTTTACTCTTTTTGTGTACAGTTTTGAGTTTTTACAAATGAATAGTCATGTAACCACCATCACAATCAATATACAGAAGAGTTTTATCTTTCTGCTTAATATTCCCTTATGATGCTCCTTTCTTGTCAAACCTTACCTCCACCCCCAAACCACAGCTGCCACTAATATGTGAAAAACTATCCCTAGCGTTTTGCTTTTTCAGAATTTTATACTTATAGAATATGCAACATGTAGGCTTTTTGTCTGTTTTTCTTTTAATTAGCATAATGCATTTAAGATTTTTCTATATTACTGCATGTATAAACAGTTCAGTGTGTTCTATTGATAAGTAGTATTCCACTGAATGGTTGTACCAGATTGTCTTTATCTCTTCATCTGTTGAAAAACTTTGGAGTCGTTTCCAGTTTTAGGCAATTACAAATAAAACTTCCATGAACATTCATTTACAAGTTTCTGTGTAAACATGTCTTTAATACTCTTGGGTAATGAGTGAAATTGCTGGATCATATGAAAACTGTAAGTTTGATTGTATAGGAAACTGGCAAACTATTTTCCAGAGTAGTTTTCCATTTTACAATTACACTAGCAATATATGAGAATTCCAGTTGCTCTGCATATTTATTTGGTACTGTCAGATTTAAAGTTATATCCATTCTAGTAGTTATGTAGTATTTCATTACAGTACTAATTTGCATTTCCTAATAATTAATGATGGTGAACAGCTTTTCAGGTGCTTATTTGTCATTTACATGTCTTCATTGGTAAAGTGTATATTCAAACCTTTTTGCCATTTTAATTAATTGTTTTTACTTTTTGAGTTTTGATAATTCTTTATGTATTTTAGATGTAACTTTTTTTATTGATATGCAATTTGCAAATATTTTATCTCTGTCTTTGGCTTTGATCTTTTTCTACTCTGAACTGTGTTTTTTACAGAGCATTTTTAATTTTATGAATTTTAATTAATCAATGTTTTAGTTTATGGCTTATGCTTTTGGTGTTGCCTCAAGGAGCTTTTAATATGGTATCAGGCTTAAAGCCTTCGGCTGAACATCCACAGGATATAGTAAGTGGGATCTGAGCAATGCAAAGTGCTATAAGAGTTCAGGGGAGGGAGGTATAACTTGGAAGTAGGTAGTTTTACAGTGTTGCTTAACAGTTTTCCAATAAGCTGCTGCTGACTCTTAAATTTTCTAAGTATTGAGATATATTGTTAATGTTTAAAATTTGGCTTGAGCACAGAGCTTAAGAAATGTATCTATCTGTGGCCAGTTAGCCCAAAACTGAGCCATTAGTGATATAAAGTCAGGAATGTTCCTAAGCTCTCAAGCTCTGCCCAGAAACTCTATCTTTTACCCTGGTGCCGGCCAGATATCATTTTATTCTGTGAGCATTTCTTTAACATTTTGGTGGACCCTTTGGGTTTTATACATTTTCTTCTATGATTTATGAGAAACAAATTATCTGTTTATTTTACTTATTGCTGTGATCCTCTGTGCCACACTGAGATCTTTGGTTCTGCTTATCTTGAATTTCCTTGGGAGGGACTGATGATTTGTCTGATTAAAATAAAATAAATCTTGTATTAGTATATGCCTTTGTTATAGCACCATGAGTGCCTTGTAATCTCAGTCATTACATGATCAGGATTCAGCACCTAGTAAGTACTAAATAAATCTTTGATGACAGAGAATAATTGATGGAACTTCTAATACAAATTAGAAAAGATTTGAGCAGAACTTTCCATTTTACATCTGTATATATCTATCCAAATCAACGTATGTATATACACTAAAACAAAGACAATTTCAGATATTTCTGAGGTTGAAGGAAATATTTTGTCCCTGTTGTTGGAGGGGAAAAATCTAAATTTTCTGCAGATATAAAAAGAAGGGTCATTTTAAAAATTGTTCTTAGCTATAAAACGACAACATTCACTTTATTACAAGCATTATTTTGCTTGGCAGCCATTCTTATAGGGCCAACAAAAAACATAAATGTGGTAAAGGAAAAGAAGTCCATTGCTTCATCACCTCAGTGCACATTTTTAATCAGGTGGGTGATGCCAGTGAGGTGAGCCTTTTACTGAGATGTCTGCAGTGTAGCCCAGTCTCTGTCTCGTGATAGTTATTGTTTGCACTCACACTGGGTGGACACAGTACCCCAGCCAGTTCCTATATCCTCAGCTTCCCAACACTGCTCATAACTAGCATATGCTCTGGCTGAATGACCTGGCTTCATTCACAGCTAAATCAGTACTAAAGCAGTTTGAATGATAGATAGCAGCTTATCAATAATTGAAAAGAAAGGCTCAGAGATATCCCATTATCTGAATAATTAATGCTCCACTTGGGTTTTGTAATTCCTTAATAAAACTGACTGATTGATTTGCTTAATTAATTCCTCCTTTGACAGGCTTATTGCTTTCTTTGGAGACAGGGATGGGTAAAAAGAAAAAAAAAAAAAGATAATTCAAGCCAAGAGGAAAGATTTAAAATCTTCATAAACGTTAACCCCCTCGGTGTATTATGGAAACAAGTTCTCTAGCAAACCTTCTCTGGCAATCTCTGTTTTGCTATAAAAGACCCCTATACCCCTGTCAACGGATGCCACATGGGTGTATTTGGAACTGCAACTGATAAAACATTGTGCTCAACTGCAAGGGCCCCAACCACATCTGTAGTAATAAACTCAGCGCAACCTTAAACACTTTTGAATAAATCGATCTGAATGAATGTTTAAAGCTGACTTCCATTTAAAGTAACGAGCTCGAGGAAGGCGGCGGCAGCTACCTTGATGCTGAGGGAACTGCTGGCTCTGCTGGCACGGAGCATCCCTCTGGCTTTCCATGCACCTGCTCCGACTGAACTACAGAGCCTGTCTCCAGAATTTGGTCCAGTCCCAACTCTGCTACCATCTTTCCTGCGTTGACTGGGATCAACCAGAGAGGAATCAAACTACTACAGAAAATTACACCAACAAATGGAAAGAAACCAGGGCATATGGAGTGAGGAGTGGAAGGCAGAGAGTAAAGCACCAAAGAAAGAGAAAAGGAAAACTGAATCTAACAAGGAAATTCAGACAGAAAGAAAATAAGGGGATTTACCCGAATTTTGGAACTTATATATAATTTACTGCTTGAAAAATAATACCATCATTCTTTAAAAACCTTATGAAAATGTTTAAAAAATAGAAAATAAGTTATTCAACTGAAAGAAGGAAACAAGTCTTACAAACTGACATTCCAATGACTTGTCAATAATTTTTGTCAAGTGAAAGAATCAGGATATACAAGGGAAGTTTCAGTCCTGAACTTTATTTTAGTCATCTCTGGTGTCATAATATTGATTCCTGTGGTTTTCTCAAGAACCTAGATAAGACACTTGGCGAGAAAGAGTGGAAGCCTCCTTCTCCTTTCAGATGAAGAACTGGGGCCTATTTCTGACCAGAGGTTTCCATGCAGGAACCTGGGTAATGGAAGTGTCTGTGGAGTAGTGAGAACAGCTTTCTTTTCCCCAATTTTTTAATGAAAAAACGTGGAAACAGCACTAAATGAAATATGCTTTCTAATAAGCAGCATCCAGTCCTGCAGTGTGGGCAGCTCAGCTAAATGACTAGAGGAGGTTGAAATGGTCAGAGGTGATCCTTAGATCCCTTAAAAATCACATTTCACAATTTTGAATTGTCACAGTGAAAGTCATAAGTTTGTTCCTTCCAAGAATGAACAAACAAATGATTGAGAACATCTGAGTACACATTGTGAGCACAGTTCCAGGAGCTTTGTCATATACCATCTCAGTTAATCTTTATGGTAGTCCTGTAAGATAAGCATCATTAGTTGCATTTACAGATCAGAAACCTGAGACCAAAAAGAATCAATTGCAGAGAAGTGAATGCGAAAATTGAGACTAGACTTACCTCACTATTTTTGACCCTATTTGGTTGTTTAAGTCTCATTGGCTTGCCACAATTCTTTACCCCTTACCCAACTTCTTTCTGTTCTTTCAGGCTGTTCTTCTCCACAGACTTCCCTGATTACATCAGACTGTATCAATCACGCTTTTCTGAAATGCTTTCACCTTCATTAAATATCTTCAATTAAGCACTAGATTGTTTTCTTTCTTCCTGCATTTCATTTTTATCTTTTTATATAATATACGAATACTTCTGCTATTATGATTTCTCTGCAGAGAACAGAATATTTAGTATGTTGTTGGTTACATAGATATCTCAAAATATTGTAGGCAATCAATTGGTAAGCAATTTTAGATATTTCTTTTGCAAAAGGTAAAATTAAAATTTATTACACCTACCACAATACAGTTGAGCAGGTTTTTATTGGAGATTCACTACATGTTTGGTTCTATGCTATTACAAGACTTTCAAGAGCTTTTGGAAGAATAAGTTTCCACATTCCCAAGTGGACATTTACAGGCTACTTTACAACTATTTTATGTATTTCCCCATTGTACATACATACTTATTATGTGTTCCTATTTCTCTTTCTTCTATATATCTGAAAGAACACTGAATTTCCATAGAATATCACTCTATTCTCAGCTAGCTGGTTTGTTAAGATTGGTCACACTCCTAACTCTAAGGGTTAGTCCTATTAGGATAATCTCATTAGCATGTCCCATCACCTGCACATGCAAATTTGCTTAAAGATAGGCATAACACTTTTGCTAGAATCTCTTCTTCTTGTCTATTTTTAAAAAACATTTGATGATTTTATTGCTTATAATGCCCTGAATAGAGCTACACCAAGATAAGAAACAAGAAACAACTCCTTAGCTGCACTAACGACATTACCCACTGTGTGGTCTTCCTGCTTCTCATTTCTGCCTCTGCTCAGTTTCCTTTCTAAGATTAAAAGCTAATCAAGTCTCTCCCATGCTTAAACACACATGGTAGCTCCCATTGTCTAAAAGATAACAACCTACTTCTTCAGTATGTGTTATTGTTTTGTGTAACTCTAACTAATTCCCACAATACCCAGCCAGGCTTCCTCAACTAAGAGTGCTACTAGCATTTTGGGCAACATAATTCTTACATTTGTGAGACTGTCCCACACATTGCAGGATATTGATCATCCCTAAATTTCTAGCATTTAATGGCTTCAATGTGCCCCATCACTGTGAAAACCAAACACATTGTAGACATTTCTAAATACCTCCTTGTGTTTGATGTGAAACCTTGCCACATCATTCTTCTTTCTCTACATATGCTGGAGAATGCATGGATTTGTCATCCTACAGTGCATAGAACAGTGTTGAATACACACAACTCATTAAACCATTTATTTGATTGAGTTGAATTAAAGCGTCAAGAATTGACTTAAAGATGTATCTTGACTACTTGTTATATATTGAATTGGACTGTACAAAATCCAATATCAAATAAATGTTATAATATTTTATTTCTAACTTCAAGTTACTTAAGTTCTTAAAGGAAAAAAAATCACCCCTATGCAAAGTGAATTGATTGTACAATGGAGTAATAACTCAAGACAACAATTTAAAAGAACCCACAACTTAGTATAGGATTCAATGTCTATTGGGTTAAAAAGATGAGTTTTTGAAGGGCTGTTTGAAAGTTCAAGGTGACCACAGAAAGGTTTTAAGCCTCGTGTCCTCAAAAAATTTTTCTATTAAATAGGAATATGAGTCAGTCTTCCAAGATTTAAAATGAGGTATGTACTTCTTATAATAATATTTTACCATGCATGCTTTTCTAAAATTTGCTAGTTCCATCAATACTGAAAACACAGACAGGAAATTTCTTCCCTGATGATGTTTTGCAGATGTCATAGAATATTCTTTCTCACTTTTTTATTTGTGCAAACAAATACACAACATAAAATTTGCCATATAAACCATTTTAGTGTACAATTTGGTGGTTTTAAATACATTCATAATGTTGAGTAACCATCACCCCCATCTATTGTTGAAATGTTTTATCTTGTAAAACTGAAACTCTGTATCCATTGAACAGTAACTCCCAATTCCCTCTTACCTCAACCTACATCTTGCATATTCATTCATCTTATAGACACTTGGTATTTCTACATTTTAGCTATTGTAAATAAATACTGCTATAATCGTGGGTATTCAAATATCTCTTTGCATCCTCTTTCAATCATTTTGGGTATAAACTCAGAAGAGCAATTTCTGGATCATATGATAATTCTATTTTTAAATTTTTCAAGAATTGTCATACTGCTTTCTATAGTGGCTCTACCATTTTACTTTCAACCAACAGTGCCCAAGGGTTTCAAATATTCTACATCCTTGCCAGCACTTATCATTGTTTTATTTTTATTTTGTTTTTTCTTGGTAATAGCTATCCTTATGGGTGTGTGGTGGTATCTTGTTGCAGTTTCTTATTTGTATTTCTTGAATGTTGAACAACTTTTCATGTGCTTATTAGTTATTTCAATATTGTCCTTGGAGAAAAGTCTATTCAAATCTTTTCCCCATTTTTGAATCTGATCATTTATGTCTTTGTTGTTGCATTTTAGGAGTTCTCTACATATTCTCAATTTTAATTCTTCATCTGATATATATTTTGCAAATATTAGCTCTCTTTCTGTAAGTTGCCTGTTTATGTTGATAGTGTCTTTTATGCACATTTAAAAAATTTGTAAGTCCAATTTATCAATTTTTTCCTTTATTACCTATTTCTTTGATGTCATATTCAGAAACCAATCAAATCTAATTTTATGAAGATTTTTTTCCTGTGTTTTCTTTCGAGGGGTTATATAATTTAAAATTTTATGTTTAGACCTTTGATTCATTTTAATTTAATTTTTGTTTGTGATGTGAGGGAAGAGTTTGACTTCAGTATTTTCCATGTGAATATGCAGTTTTTCCCAGCTCCATTTTGCTGAAAAGATTGTCCTTTCTCCATAGAATGATCTTGGCACTCTTGTCATAAATTATTTGACCATATATGTGAGCATTTATTTTCAGGATTTTTTTTTTTTGCTGTCTCATTTTGTTGCCCAGGCTGGAGTGAAGTGGCATGATCTCAGCTCACTGCAACCTCTGTCTCCTGGATTCAAGGAATTCTCCTGTCTCAGCCTCCCAAGTAACTAGAACTACAGGTGCATACCACGATGCCTGACTAATTTTTTTGTATTCTTTGTAGAGACAGGGTTTCACCATGTTGGTAAGATTGGTCTTGAACACCTGACCTCAGGTGTGATCCATCTGCCTCGGCCTTTCAAAGTGCTAGGATTACAGGTGTGAGCCACCGCGCCTGGTCCAAGTTTTTTATTTTATTCCATTGGTCAATATTTCTGTCTTTACCACACTGTTTTAGCTACTTTAGCTTTGTAGTAAGTTTTAAAATTAAGAAGTTTGGGTCCTCCAGTTTTGTTCTTCTGTATCAAGATTGTTTTGGCTATTTGCGATCCCTTGAGATTTCATATTGATTATTGGATAGGTTTTCTATTTCTGCAAAGAAATATCACTGGGATGTTAATAAGGACTGCATTAAATCTGTAAATAACTTCGGGTGCTATTGGCTTCTTAACAATGTTAGGTCTTCTTGTTCATGAACATGAAATGTATTGTCATTTATTTATATGTCTTCTTTAATTTCTTTCAGTAATATATGGTGGTCTTTCACCTCCATTGGTATTCTAAGTTTGTTTAAATTCTTTTTGATGCTATTGTAAATGGAATTATTTTTATAATTTCATTTTTTCAGATTGTTCATTGTTAGTGTATAAAAATGGAATTGATCTTTGTATGTTGATTTTGTATTCTGATACTTCACTGAATTTATTACTTCTATTAGGTGTGTGTGTGTGTGTGTATGTGTGTGTATGTGCATGTCTATGTGTGTGTGATCTTTCTTGCCTAATTGCCCTGGTTAGAACTTCCAGTACCATATTCCATAGAAGTGGTAAAAGTAGTTACTCTTGCCTTGTTCCTGATTTTACAGGAAAAGTTTTTAATCTTTCACTATTGTGTGAGGCTTGCTGAGGGCTTTTCATATGAGGCTTTTGTTATATATGTTATATATATTTTGTTATATATGTTATGTTTGCCCTTTTCATATAGGTAAGGTATTATGTAATTTAGTCTAGACTGAATAAAATTCAATCCCAGAGAAAGATTGTGACAACTATAATTTATGTCCAGAGAAGGGCAATGTTGGGAATGCAGCTTGTTGCTCTTACTGAATATAGGCATAGGCATCAACAGACAGCTTCTCAATCTAGACTGCTCACTCACAATGCGATATGGCTTTGATTCAGTTAACCACTCTGAACATCACTATCCTGGTAAACATATAGAGTTGATAATGCCTTCCTTATAGGACTGCTGGGAGGATAAAGTAAATAAAAGTTGCAAAGCACATAAATTATATCTGACACAAAATGTTTAACAAATGATAAAATTAATATTGTAGTAAATAATTATATGTTAGGAAGCTTGGCTATAAGGAAAATAAGAATGCCCATCAATATTAGATGATGTAATCCACACATTGTGGAGTAGAACCAAAAGATCAAAGGAAAGAGATAGACTCTTTCCTAAACTTGCAACACTTGACTGACCTGAAAGAATTCGACATCTCAAGGAATTGGGTCAGTCATGGAGATACTCGGGCTGAAAGACAATCACATTCAGCATTCTGCTCAGAGAAGAGAAAACATTAGATAAAAGGCTTTGGGTGGTCTGGTCCCTTTGGCAAGGCCACCCTTCTGTGGAGATGAATGCTGAAAAAGATATCGAGTAGATTTCATGTATTGTGGACCTATTGACAGGCCCATTCTTGTCTTAGCCTCATTTTAATTCCATTAGGTACTTTTTTAAAAAGCCCAATACTTCCCAATTATGATAATTTTATGATTTTCCATACACTTCTTCACTTAAGCAGATAAATATTGATCATATGGACTTTGCATATTTTACTACTTATGAATTGAATTTATTCTCTCAATAGAAATGTATTGTTTTTAGTCAATGAATAAACTAATATCTTGTTTATTTTTTTCATCAGCCTCACAAGTTTGGTTACAGTAAATGTGCTTCAGAGAAATGGATGCAGTCTCAATATGCTAACAAAGTAGGTTTCCAAGGCTGTAAAAATGAAGGCCATGATCCTAGTTACTGAGAAAATTTAGCAAGAAAAAAATGCCACCCTGTGAGAGACACTTCCATGTCTTTCCTAGAGGTCACATGCATATATTCTTAATATCATGTAGGACTGTCTTGTTTGAGTTGCTGTAAATATTAATTCTAGACACCTTTGGGTAGTCTCTTTGTGTAGTACTGAGCATTTTGTTAGCCAATGAGACGGGAAGATGTCTTAGCTAAAGTACCTGACTCCGAAGACTTCATAATCTAATATATTACTTGTAAATGAAAACATACTGCAGACAGAAGGCTACTATAGAGAACTACCCATATTTCAACTATTTATAAAAACAGTTTTGAGGCAAAAAATCATACGTCATAGTCTCTAGATGTCTCAACTTCCACAGAAGAGCTATTCAAGTGCAAACAGTCCAAATGCGGGCGGTGGCCTTTCTCCTTCTCTTGTTTGCCACAGGTTGACACTAACCACAGATCTCAAATGTACGGAACAGTCATTATTTCAAATGTCATAAATTTTCTGGGTCAGTCTTGATTTCAAATAATTGGTTTTCTTATTTCAACAAACTATGAAAATGCCTCAGACATTATTGCTACACATCAGCATTCAAATTGTATCAAGCTCATTGGCAGAACTAAAATATACGTAGTTTTTTAGACCATGATATGATATTGTGCCTTTAAAAAAAGGTCACCTAAATGTTATCTGATTCATAGTTCCTACCACAACACCAGCCACATAACCAATGTTGAAACAGTAATTGACAATGAGTGGGTTGATTTCAATGTAGCATGACACTTCAAGATAGAGTCTCATTAAAGACGTGAAGGAGTAATGAACTCTCCGTCTTCTCTAACATGATGACTCATTTTAATGTGTCTGGCAAGAGATGCTGGGTTGTCATCACCTGGGTGTCAATACCTCTTTCCAACATCTCTTCTACAATGCCGAGGAAAATCCAGGAATTGTGTTTCTCAGAATCCCTTTTCTGTATAGCTTCAGATGTAGAAGGTGGAAGGGAGGGGAGGGCATTATTCTTGGGAGATTATGAAAGCCAGATGGAGTGGCTTCTCAGATTAATCTATGTGCTGTCACTCTGATAAGGCAGACTGAGACAGGAGTAGCATCTTTATGTGTGTAAACTTGAGAATTGAAGCAACATGTCCGTCACCCACCCGCGTGAGTACTTCAGACCAAAGTCATCAATGACTGTTTCTCCAACATTCTGGACTTTCACCCTCCCTGCTTTTTTTTTTTTTAACCTATGTGTTAGCCCTAATTCCTATATTAAATTTGTTTATCCTTCTAATTGTTAGAGTGGCTCTGATTCCATGGCCAAACCGGAATGATTCATAGAGAATGGTCTACATGGAAATTTCCAATGTATTTCTATTTGTTCAAGTGAAGACAGCATGAGAATTGTCTTAGTCCATCTGCATTGCTACAGAGGAATGTCTGAGATTAGATACTTTATAAAGAAAAGTAGTTTATTTGGCTCATGGTTCTGCAGGCTTTAGAAGAAGCACGTTGCCAACATCTGGTTCTGCTGAAGGCTTTAGGAAACTTCCATTTGTAGAAGAAGGAGAGCACGCAGCACATGGCAAGAGAGAAGGAAAGAGAGAAGTGAAGAGGTGCCAGACTCTTTCAAAAACCAGCTCTCATGGAAACCAGGAATGAGATCCCACTCATCATCACCAGGAGGGACATTAAGGAGGGGTCTGCTCTCATGCTCCAAACACCTGCCACCAGGCCCCAACTTCAACACTGACAGTCAAATCTCAACATGAAATTTGGAGGGGATAAACAGCCAAACTATATCAGAGGTTCAATCCATCCTGACAGGCAGGCGTGTACCAACCGTGCAATTTCTTCTGATGAAATCACTCTTTGGAAATTTTAGGAAAAGCTAATATGCAATTATCCCTCAAAGAACCCTTTCATTGGAGTGGCTAAGGCCTAAGAAAACTCAAAGAAAACCCAGCCAGGTTGGCTGAGAAATATCTGTTTTATAGAAAACTTACAATGTTTCAACTTTCATTTTTTTTAGTACTTCTAAAAGAACTAAATTGCATAGGGCAGAACTTTTTCCAGAATTAAAAATTAACTTAGATGTCAAAATAAAACCCTAGAATTTAATTTATCATAAAAGCTATATTCCCGAATAGAATCTAATGGACCAAAACAGATAAAGCAATTAAATGGGAAATGCTATGAATTAATCTTATTTAAAGAGGCAGTCAAGATGGAATTCATATTTTTAAAGATACAATAATCAGAAAAAAAGCCTTCTCAGCTCAGTTAGTGGTGCCATAATTTAAAATAATAAAGCATTATAAGTACCTAATTTATTCATTTTCTGCAGGTGCTATTTGTTAATTTTGACATTCCTTTCAGTTTTGATTGCTGGTGACTTTCCTCTCTTTGGGAACATTTCACATTTTTTATCTGTTACTTGCTAAATTTTGGTGGTAATTGTGTGTATGCTAAGCCAAGTGAAAGAGTACTGAAGCACTGAAATAACTTCAAGCTTAAACCCAATGCTTTGAGAGGATTCTATCAGATAGTTTCTCCTCAGTGCTTCAGTTTCTCCTCTCAAGTGGTGAAAATCTCATGCAACAATATGTTGGTAAAAGAGTTTGTAAAAGACTGTATAGCATCTCAATTATTCCTCTTCTTATTGATTAATGGAGTACCTGTGCTGTGAAGTTTGATCTTGGATTTTGTTTACTGTTGCTTCTGTGGCCAGATGACTTATGAGTCACAAGGCAGGCTATCTAGCCTCTCTTCTTGATTCCATCACTTCTTAGCTCTGACATCTTTTACATATTCATTCTTTCTGTGTCTTGGTTTCTTCACCTGTAAAGTAGGAATAATAATAGTACTGGTTTCATAGAGATTTTTGTGTTAATTAAGTAAGATTTTACAATGAAAATGCCTAGAATATTAAATAATACATCATAAACATCAATACATGTTAGCTGTCATATTATTGCTGTTGTTATTTTATAATCTTTCTTTGACTTAATCCCACATATGTGTCTTAAAAATGTAAAGGATTATTTATACCTTTAAACTTTTTGTAAATTATACTTATAATAAATTGAAAAATGGACTAACAAAAATAAACAAGAAAAATTCAAAGCATTATTTAGTAGTAGATCCTAACCTTCAGGAATTTCCCCATTGGAAAATATAGTATATCCTGATATGGTTTGGCTGAGTCCTCACTGAAATCTTATTTTGAATTGTAACTCTCACAACTCCCAAGTGTCATGGGAGGAACCTGGTGAAAGGTGATTGAATTATGAGGGCAGGTCCTTTCTATGCTGTTCTGGTGATAGTGAATGAGTCTTACGAGATCTGATGGTTTTAAAAATGGGGGTTTCTATGCACAAGCTCTCTCTTTATCTGCTGCCATTCCATGTAAGACATGACTTGATCTTCCTTACCTTTCACCTTCTGCCATGATTGTGAAGCCTCCTCAGTCACTTGAAACTGTAAGTCCAATAAACCTCTTTGTTTTGTAAATTGCCCACCCTTGGGTATGCCTTATCAGCAGTATGAACGTGAACAAATAGGAACTAATACATATTCTATTTTTTTTTTTTTAAGACAGAGTCTCACTCTGTCACCCAGACTAAAGAGCAGTGGTTCAATTATGGCTCACTGCAGCCTTGACTTCCTGGGCTCAAGTTATCCTCCCATATCAGCCTCCTGTGTAGCGGGAACCATAGGCACATGACACTATTCCTGTTTTTTCTTTTTTTTCTCTCTCTTGCAGAAACAAGGTTTCACTTTGTTGCCCAGGCTGGTCTTTAACTCCTGGGCTCAAGCTATCCTGACATCTCAGCCTCTCAAAGAGCTGGGATTATAGGCATGAACCACTGCACCCGGCCATAAATCCTAGTTTATGAAATTGCAAGGTAGATAGTATGAAAATATTAAACAGTGAGACAAAATGCTTTGTCCTCCCCATACACAAAGGTATGTGCTTTTCTCCACCTTCTCCTGCTTGCCAGGAAAGTCATGGCGATGAGGTCACGCATTCCATGCATCCTTAGTTCTTTTCTTTCCTCTTTTTGCTGTTTTCTATAGTCTCTCTCTTCAAAATATTTTCATGCTTCCAGCAGATTTGTTTTCTTAAGGTGCCACTCTCAAAGTGGTGCCTCCTCTGCTCAAACATACAGTCCAATCTTTTGGACTTCAAAGCCATACACAGGCTGTCTGCAAATGCCACTTGACTACGTCTGAGTCACTGATAACTCTATTTAGTGTCAGTTCATTTCCTCCTATCAGCTTGATGGTCTTAATCACCTCCAGTCACATCACATCTGCCACAGCCCCCCTAGGCTGTGGATCTCTCCCTTCCTTGGATGTCACATCCTCCCCTGCATTAATCCAGTCCCATCCAACTTAATGAAGCCCGAATACCTAACAATTTAGCAAAGCCATCTCTGGGCCTTGACCCTCTCAGAGCTTTCTCTGTGAACCCCATAGCAATAATAAAGGGCAACCCTATTGTTCACATTATCTTATCTCCCCCACTATGTTTTAAGAGCCGTTGGGATAGAGTTTATGTAACATATACCTAATGAAACAAATTGCAGACTTATGTTTTACTGTTGTTGTTTAATTTGTGATGATTGATTTATATAATTGAAACTTTTATTTTTCCTTCTTCACTATACTTTGCTCCTCAGATAATGTGTCTGTGGCTGATGGTAATGTGTTCTCCTGTCACAATAAAACTTTTTATTTATTGCAAGGAACTCTTACAAGTTTTTACTATCAACATGTATTGGCTTAATATTTACTCCTTGGAGTCATACTGAGTTAATGAAATTTCAAAGTTAACACTATGAGTAAATAGCAGTGTAACTAAAGTCGAATTTGTTGTTATGCAGTAAATTTGAATTTGTAATCAGTTTGCTTCTGCTGTAAGATTTAAAAAGGTATTTAACAATGGTGGATAAAATAGGTACATTGATTATGATAAGAGAACATTGACTCAATTTCTTTTCCACAAAATGGATAGAAGTCTAGAAAATTCTACGAAGGCTAAAGAATATTTAGGCAGTCGTTGAAGAGACATTTCTGGGGTATCTAAGCCAAAAGCATAAATACTTTAGCTTCTAGTTACAAGAGAAAATACTGGAACTGATTAGAATGATTAATGTTATCTGAGAATGAATGATAAATATTTAGTGAGAAAAAAATAGGTAGCATAAAGTTGTTGGTCAGATTGTCAGGCAATGTAATCTGAATAGACTTTTCTGAGTTAAATCATAGAAGACACAATTCTTCATTAGCTAGATAATTATGGAGAAGAAGGCTTATTGGAATGAAAATAATTACCTTAAAAAATAAACTTGCAGACTCAATACAGCTTGGTTGTCAACAGTGAGATAAGATTAAAATGAGAAAATATAGTTAAACCTATGAAACCTTGATCAAATTAAGTAGAAACATATATTTTATGGGAAAGCAACAGTACAGAGTCTCATTTCATTTTCAATATAATCAGATTCCTAATTATAATGCAATTCTTTTTGGTTTGCATGTGTCTGAGGTAGCTACTCTGTTAAATTGAACATCTGGGGAGTGGTTAGGAGCAAAGGAGTATTGTAGCAGTACCATAGGAAAGTGGGACAATGGTATGATAGAGATTGCCGTTTGAGCACATTTAATGGAGGGAGATGGGCAGATTAAAGGACTGTTTTATGCATAGGAAGTTATAAGACACAAATAGAGATGAATATGACCTATAAAACCCTTCTGGGGTAAGTACAATTTGAACAAAAATAGCAACAAAAATAAAACAAATAGGAATATCCAACTTAGACCTATAGAATCCATAAAGCATTGTTAAAAGTAGGTATTTATTTTATTGTAGTAAAACATACTTAAGATTTACCATTTTAAGGTACAGATTCAGTGGCATTTAGACCATTCATAATGTGGGCAATCATCACTACTATACGTTCCCCAAAATGTTTTATTATCTCAGACAGAAATTCTATACGTGCTAAGCAATAACTCCCTGTCCGTCATTTCCCTAATCCAAAGTAACCTTTCATCTTACCATCTGTAGGAAATTGTCTATTCTAGGTACCTCAGATAAGTGGAACTGTACAATATTTGTCCTTTTATGTCTGTCTTATTTCACTTATCATGTTTTGAAGGTTCATTTATTTTGTGTCATAAATTGGAATTTCATTCATTTTCTCAGGATGCATAATATTCCATTATATGTATATACCACACTTTGCTTATCCATTCACCTGTTGATAAACACTTGACTTGATTCCATCTTTTGGCTATTGTGAGTAATGCTACCATGAGCATGGGTGTACAAATATCTATTAGAGTCTCTGCTTTCACTTCTTTTGGGTATACACCAAGAAGTGCAATTTATAGATCATACTGTAATCCTATGTTTACCTTTTAAAGGAATCACCAGTTTTCCACAGTGACTGCACCATTTTACATTTCCACTAACAGTATACAAGATTTCCAACTTCTCCACTGTTTAGCCAACAACTATTTTCCACTTTTCTAAAAATAACATGTAATGGGTGTGAAATGATAAAATAACAGAATTTTTAAACAATATGGAAATCTCAAAAATATTTTTTAAATATTTTTTTTCAGTGAAAAAAAGCCAAGGTCCAAAGCAAGACGTATTTTGTAATAATATAAGCAAAATGCTCACATGTTATCCAGGGCCTTCCATAATTTGGCCTCTCCTGTTTCAAAATTTGCCACAGTTAAGCATTTCTCATTAAGGAATAGGAAACTATATATCTTTCATACATTTATAACTTTACTCTGCCTCACATGTTCTGTACTTCAGCTGGGTGATTAAGATCTTTTTTATGCTCTACCCCATGGAAGGCAATGACACATTTCCATCACTGTGATGATGATTCCCACAGAGAATAATGTCCCCTTGAGAAGGAACATCAGATTGACACAGTGGAGACATAGAGGAGGAATGAGAGGAAACAGGGGTTATGTATGATTTCAAAAGTCCCTAGGTGACCTAATTTGGGCAGTCCCCATAGTCCTCGAGCATGGATATTGCAGTGACTACACTGGTGTACTCATCTACCAGCAGAGTCACTGCAGTAGGCATACTTGAGGGACCATCATTTTCTGGAATGAATTAGGTAATCAATTAATGTCTCTGCTATTTATTAATAAATTTATACTTTGTGTCTCTTTTCTGGAGAGAATTCACAAGGTATATTATCTGTACATTGGTAGAACTCACAGTCTGTGAAAGCAAGGAAAGTTGAACAACATAATATGACAACATGTAATTATGTGTTGGAATAATAAAGTATAAACTAAGTGCTGCACAATCAAAATGAAAGAAGATAAATAAAGACATAATGCTTCAATATGCAGACAAATATTGAGAGGACCTTGATAAAAGGGAAGAATTCACTTAAGTGGAAGATAAAAAGGTGAGCATTCTGGCAGTGATGTAAAACCTGAATAAAGTCATAGAAATGGTAAGTTGTGAAGGAGTGTTTGCAGGACTGTTAGAAGATAAATTTAAGGCCAGGCATGGTGGCTCATGCCTGTAACCCCAGCACTTTGGGAGGCCAAGGCAAGTTGATCACTTGTGGTTGGGAGTTCCAGACCAGCATGGCCAACACGACAAAACCCTGTCTCTACTAAAAAATACAAAAATTATACAGGCGTGGTGGCACACCCCTGGAATCCCAGGTACACAGGAGGCTGAGGCACTAGAATTACAATGAGCAGATTATACCACTGCACTTCAGCCTCATCACAGAGTGAGACTGTCTCACACACACACACACACACACAAAAGATAAATTTAATAGACTTAGAGTAGATATAGCAGGAAGCTCAGCAAAACATATACAGGAAGTCAATTTATGAAGGTCTTTGGTTATTTAAAATGATACAGCAGCAAACAGAATGTTTGAGCTGGTTGATTTGGGGGTGTGATACATCTTCAGTTTGTCTAAAATAGTACTACTCAAAATTGCAGACCTTTTCTGCTTTATTCCTTGTAGACTGAGAGAATAAAACCAATTACCGTTTACCTGGAAGTGAAGATTATCTGATAAAAGAAATGAATGTGGTATTTATAGCAATATACTTTGTTTCTTACTCTTTACCTTTTTTTTTCTTTTGGTAATAGAGGGGTAATGGAGATGGGAGTTGTCCATTCTGAGAAGTTGACAGTGAAAGTTCTGAACATAATGCTTTGTTTCACTTTCTTATAATCACTTAAGAATGTTTTGACTGTGCACTGCCATTAAGTGCTAAATGAAATCTTACTCTAGAATCCAAAAGCTAATTGAAGTTATATGAAAAAGAAAATGTTTGGATCTTTCTCCTCTAAAAAAGAAAACAACCTCTTCAGACATAAATTTAGAGAAACTTCACTTTTCTAGAAAGATATTTTATTCACTAAAAAGGAGAATTATTAAACCCAGTCCTGAGTGGGCCGAAACATGCTTATAATGAAACCATAAGATAGGGGCCACCTTGATTTCTTCCTAAAGGCTTATTATCTGACAACAATATAGTTGGATGACTTTTTAAATGAAACTCAACTACCAAATAAAACTAGTTTCTGGAAGAAGAAATAGTACAGTGAAGACCTTCCCAGACACAGATGTGCCTTCCTTCCTATATACCTCAAGTTTTTAACCGGCAGTGGAAATGCACACCAACCAACCACTCACCTTAGCACCTAAGAGGCAATTTCTGAGAGTAGTCAGTACCCACCCAGAGTAAGATGGCACCACTTCATTCACATATGGGCAAACTCTAGGCCTCAATTATGGACCTGGGGACTATAAGGAATCTCTGTAACATAAAAGTCAGAAATAGCACTCAAGATATGGAAGAGAAAACTTGTAAGTGTATTTATTACAGCACATATTGATTTTAGATTTCTAGACTTGCCTCACTGTCAAATTCATACATAAATATACAGCATTGCATATATATTTATATATAATAAAATAAATTACATTTTAAGTAACAATTGAGCATACTATTATTGTTCCGGCAATATTTTTCCACTTAAAGATACATGGTGAAAGCCAATTTTAAATAAAACACAACCACCACCACAAATGTATAGTGGGAGGATTTCCAGGTTGGTGCATATAGGTAGAGCTCTCTGATTATCCTGACAGTCATCTTGTATTCCACTGTCCTGTCTGCACATTTTTTTCCTATTACAATACATATACTTTTGCTTATTTGTGTTTTTCTGTCAGATAAGTTTAAGAAGAGAGACTACCTAAGCAAAGAGATATATTTCCATATTTGGATAGTTACGTTCATTGTTCTCCATTATACCAATCTACAATCTAGCCAAGAATTTGTAATGGTGATTGTTTTCCCACATACCTGCCAAACTAGGTACTAGCTATGGAATAAATTTGGCAAATATGGTTTTAAAATGAAGTCTATTGTTTTAACTTGACTTCAATTTTCTGTCTCTTCACTTTTTCCCTCAGCTTCAGCAAAACTGGCCTTCATTCAGTAGTCAAGCTGCTCTGCCCATTTCTACACAGGGTCTTTGCACTTATGACTCCTTTGCCTAGAATATGCTTTCCCAAATTTTACGTGATGGATTTCTGTTAAGTATTTTGATTCCTTGATATTTTTTCCTGAAAAAGCTTTTGGAGCTGCCCTACTGAAATCCCCTACTATCACTATCTTGGTCACCCTCTCCACCCTTTTGTTTCTTTTATGTTCTTAGAAATGCCTGGAATCATCTTATTTGTCAACTTGTCCTGTTTCATTAGAATATATGCTGCTGGTATAGTACCTAGACTTAACTTTCCCCCCCAAATATATGATTATCTCCTTTATCTACATGATGTGTAGAAAAAATAATTATCTCCCTCAATATCATTTATTGGATAATTCATCATTTTTTCTCCTATTTGAAATGATAGCATCTTTATCTATTTAATTTTCTTTAATTCCTGAGGCTGTTTCTTAGTTTGCTCCTGCTTCACACCAGTTAGATATGTATTCCACAATAGAATCCTATTTTTCAAGTCATTGAACTTTTTAGTATTGTTTGATATTTGATGGAGAAAACTGTCATAATTTTTAAGTATTTTGGTAAAGATTACGCTTCTATATTTTAAATAAATGTTAACAGTCAATATCAGTAAGACAAATTGATAATAGAGAAAAACAGTTTAAAGTACATATTTATTTTTCAGAACTTAAAAATAGTTACAAGTAAAATTTAAAGTTGAGTGTGTACTTCCAAAATTCTGGGCAGGAAACATAATATGGGTGGTAAAATACCGTTCATTTAGCAAAAGATAGAAAATCAAGAACATAGCAAGAATGCATTAAGCATATTTTGTAAACTGAAAAATACCCATTTGGCCAATAAAGAAGAAAATCGTCTGATTTATTAGACTATAGCTTTCAGATTAATATAATAAAATGAAGCTTTGACAAGTACATACCTAAAATAAGAGATTCAGAAGGTACAGGAAGAAAAACATACCATAAGAAAAAAAGACAAAAAGAAAGATGAGAAGAGGAAAGGAAGGAAGGATGGAAGAAAGGATGGAAGGAAGGAAGAAAAGATGAAAGGAAGGAAGGAAGAAAGGAAGGAAGGAAGAAAGGATGGAAGAAATAAAGGATGGAAGGAAGGAAGGAAGAAAGGAAGGGAGGAAGGAAGGAAGGAAGAAAGGAAGGAAGGAAGGGAAAATAAGCAGTGATCTCTATACAATATCAGATGTGTAGACATCTGAGAGAATCATCATGCATAAAAAAAGAAAATATCTATAAAGCACAGAGTACAATTTTCCATGGGATTATCAATCTACTATAAAATATGTAAAATATATAAGGTAAAAACTATTATAGTGGTAAATTTTAATACAATCTCCTCACTCTTTAACAGCTTAAGGAGACAAAATTATAATTTAACAGATACTTGAAAACTTTCTATTTTGGTATAGAATATAAAAATCCATTAATCATCCAGATCTTATGCAAAGATGCAGTTAAAACACAGCTCATAATAATGAAAATTAAAATAGAAAAAATGCAACTACATGAAAAATTATAAACTATTTCTCTAAATAATTTTTTAGTCAAGTTATCATTCTTGAAATTTTGAATAAAAATGGAATGAAACTAAAATTTAAAAAGTAATAACTAATAAAGCAGAAAAACTAAAATTAATATATAAGTGTAGTTTTGAAAACAGAGACAAAATTCTAAATAACATAAGCAATAAAAATATAAGAATACAAATATTTAAAAATAGCCAGAGAAATAAATTAACAGATAGTGAAATGAAAATAATACCAGGAATGAAAATGTTATATATCATTGTATTTGAATATATGGAGAAAATTAATAATTTTCAGAAAAATATGATTATAGTAGACCCAGGTAGAAATAGAAAATTTTAGTAGTGGAAAATTACAAAAGACATAGAAAAATCTATGAAATCATTAGTTTCTAAAATGTTACCTAACTTAAATGTCTCATTGAGTAAGTTATTTCCAACTTTCACAAAGAAAGGTAACTTTTATGTGATACTGGAAGATGAAACTCTTAAATTCATTATTAATATAACACTAACCTTAAACCAGATAAATGAAAGATGTTTTTAAACAGCTATAATTAATATTCATCTCTAAATATTAATACAAATATAAAATAACCTGAGTTTAATATTAACTAAGAAATGCTTAGTAAAATGAAAATATTTCCTAAAAATGATATTTGTTTTAAATCAAGAGTCAACATCATAATAATGATGGTAGCTCTTGCCACATTAAAAAAAATTCTTTAAAATAAGACTTTAAGAGAATGAAATAAAGGGCATCCAAATATGAAGAGAGGAATTCAAACTATCCCTATTTGCAGATGCTATGATTCTATATCTAGAAAACTCCATAGTCCCTGTCCAAAAGCTACTTGATCTGATAAGCAACTTAAGCAAAGCTTCAGTATACAAAAATCAATGTGCAAAAATCAGTAGCATTCTCAAACACCAACACCACCCAAGCTGAGAGCCAAATCAGGAATGCAATCTCATTCACAATAGCCACACACAAAAAATAAAATACCTAGGAATATAGCTAATCAAGGAGGTAAAAGGCCTATACAATCAGAATTACAAAACACTGCTCAAAGAAATTGGAGATGACACAAATAGTAAAACATTCCATGCTTAGGGAAAGGAAGAATCAATATTGTTAAAATGGTCATAGTAACCAAAGCAATTTACAAATTCAGCGCTATTCCTATCAAACTACCAATGACATTGTTCACAGAATTAGAAAAAAAAAAAAAACTATTTAAAAATTTATCTGGAACCAAACAGGATTCCAAATGGCCAAGGCAATCTTAAGCAAAAATAACGAAGCTAAAGAAATCACATTATCTGGCTTCAAACTATTTAACAAAACGGCAGTAACCCAAACAGCATGGTACTGTTACAAAAACAGATACATAAACCAATGAAATAGAACAGAGAGCCCAGAATTAATGCCACACACCTACAACCATCTGAGCTTCACAAAGCTGACAAAGACAAGGAATCAGGAAAGGACTTATTCAATAAATGATGATGGGTAGCCATATCCAGAAGACTGAAACTGGACCCTGTCTTACACAATATAAAAAATCAACTCAAGATGAATTAAAGACTGAAATCTAAAAACAAAACCTATAAACATTCTGCAAGGTAAGTTAAGAAATACCATTCTGGGTGCAGGACTTGGCAAAGACTTCAGGATAAAGATGTCAAAATAAATTGCAATAAAAACAAAAATTGACAAATGGGACTGTAATCATTGATATTTAGTGTCAACTTGATTGTATTGAAGGATGCAAATATTATTCCTGGGTGTGTCTGTGAGGGTGTTGCCGAAAGAGATGACCATTTGAGGCAGTGGACTGGGAAAGGCAAACTCACCCTCAGTCTGGATAAGTACAATTTAATCTTCCAGTATAACCAGAATAAAAACAGGCAGAAGAACCTGAAAAAGCTAGATTGACTTAGTCTCCTAGCCTGTGTCCTTTTCCCATGCTGGATGCTTCCTGTCCTCAAACATTGGACTACAAATTCTTCAGCTTTGAGACTCGGACTGGCTTCCTTGCTCCACAGCTTGCAGATGGCCTACTGTGGAAACTCACCTTGTGATTGTGTGAGTCAATACTCCTTAATAAACTCACTTTTATATATACATCTATTCTATTAGTTCTGTCCCTCTAGAGAACCCTGACTAATACAGAGACCTAATTAAACTAAAGAGCTTCTGTACAGCAAAAGAAACTATCAACAGAGTAAATAACCTACAGGGTGGGGAAAAATATTTGCAAACTATTCATCTGAGGAAGGGTTAATATCCAGAATCTAAGGAACATAAACAAATTTATAAGCATAAAACAAACAACTCCCAAAAAGTGGGCAAAGCACATTAAATGACACTTTTGAAAAGAAGACATACATCCAGACAAAAAGCATATGAAAAAATGCTCAACATAACTAAGAATTAGGCAAATGCAAATCAAAACCACAATGAGATACCATCTCATACCATTTAGAATGGCTATTACTAAAAAGTCAAAAAATAACAAATGCTATTGAGGTTGTGGAGAAAAGGGAATGCTTATACACTGCTGGGAGAAATGTAAATTAGTTCAGCCATTATGGATTATTTGAGTTGTTTGGTGATTTCTCCAATAATTTAAAACAGAATTACCATTTGACCCAGCAGCCCCATTACTGGGTATATACCTAAAGGAATATAATTCCTTTTACCATGGAGACACATGCATGCATATGTTCATTACAATAGCAAACTATTGCAGACTGCAAACAGGGATATTAAATCAACCTAAATGCCCATCAGTGGTATAGGCTGGATAAAGAAAATGTGGTACATATACACAGTGGAATACTATGCAGGTATAAAAAAGAATGAGATCATGTCCTATGCAGCAACATACGGTAAAGGAAGGAAGATGTAATCTTCAATCTCTTCCATATGGAAGAAAATACATTGAGATCATTATTCTGGACCAAGAATAAAATGCAAAAAAAACCTGCTTTTTTTTACTAAAATGAGTCTATATATTTACTCTAGCTTGCATGTATCAAAGATTTTATAATATACATTTCCTTTAATCCAATCACTCCACTTATGTAAGGTGCTCTAAGTAAATGATATAACCAAAACCTGTTTAAAATATACATATACTTTTATTGCTACTTACAATGAAAAAACTCTGAGAGAAAAAAAAAAAACTAAAACCCAGTCAAAAAGAGCATTGCAACATTCATAGAATAGAGCAATTTTTAATAATTTATCTGCAAAGAATATTTTATGGAATGGAAAAAATGCCCATAATATATTAATGATATACAAATACATAATACATATAAACAGTATAATTTTAGTTTTAGAATAATGATTGATATATTTATATATATATAATTTATTTTTTATATTTGTCTATATTTTTTGTATTTAAAAACATAAATTTTTCTACTTTTGAAAGCATTCTTTGTTTTTGTTAAACTTCTAGAAAACATGTAAGGGGTTAATTGTTCCTGTAACTTCTATCCAGAAAACATATCCATCTACCAGCTCTACATAGTTTTTTGCCTTTTCTCATATATACGAAAGGTTTTCTCTCTCTTTGCCTATATCTCTTTTATCTCCTAGAAGCTCCTAGCAACAGTGAAAACACAGTTGAAAAACAACGGTAACAGGCAATAAGGAACCTATAACCATTCAGATTCTTGAAATGCTATGAGGAGAGTTTAAGGTTGATTGCAGCAAGGATGGAAGATGGGAGACACAAGAAGTCACATTTGCGTTTGTGCAAATCTAAAATCCACTGGGTTGATCCTGGAGTTGTTAAATCTTCTCTCCAAATAGAAACTGAGCCTCTGTATTTTCACTTGTCAAAAAGAACTATCCAAACAGTTCTGCCTTGCCCTCATAGCAGTCCCTAGGTAGGTGAACTCTACTCTGACCTACTAGAAATATAACACTAAATTAGATATTGTAGAGGTGGCATAGCAATACTAAATTTGAAAAAAGAGAACACACCATCTCAAAAATTAGTATAGGATAGATCAATAAATTAAATCTGATAGTTAAATTTTAAACAATTTAGAAGAAAATAGAGACAAATATTTTTGTAAATCAGACTAGGTATAACATATTTTCTAAATAGCACTCAAAATAATCACAAATTATAAAAGAAAAGTCAATAGATTCAACTGCATTAAACTTAAACTTCTTGTCCATAACAAACTCTCTTTTAACAAGAGAATGAAAGGGCAATTCATAAACAGAAAGGAGATGTTTGCAAAATATGTATGTAAAATGTGTATCTAGAATATACAAAGAACTTTTGCAAATCAACATAAAAGTACCAAAAAAAAAATTCAATAGAAAGAACCCAACAGAAAAGAAATGACAAATAACAAGCAAACATATTAAAGACCAAAATGTTTAAAAAAGGTAAAGACCCCATGATATGGTTTGGCTCTGTGTCCCCATCCAAATCTTATCAGAACTGTAATTCATAGGTGTTGAGGGAGGGACTTTTAATCCCCAGGTGTCAAGAGAGGGAAGTGATTGGATCATGGGGGCCGTTCTCCGCATGCTATTCTTCTGAGGACATGTGATGGCTTTATAAGCTTCTGGCATTTCCCGTGCTTCCACTCCCTTCTGCCTCCTTGTGAAGAAGGTGCCTGTTTCCCCTTGAACTTCCACCATGATTTTAAGTTTCCTGAGGCCTCCTGGCCATGCTTCCTATTAAGCCTATGGAGCTGTGAGTCAATTAAACTTTTTCCTTATAATTACTCAGTCTCAGGAATGTTTGTTTTGTTTTTGTTTTTGTTTTTGTTTTTTTTTTTTTTTAGATGGAGTCACCCTCTGTTGCCCAGGCTGGAGTGCAATGGTGCAAACTCATCTCACTGCAACCTCCTCTGGCTGCTGGGTTCAAGCAATCCTCCTGTGTCAGCCTCCTGGGTAGCTGGGACTATTGGTGTGCAGCCATGTCTCTCTAATTTTTGCATTTTTTTGTAGAGACAGGGTTTCACCATGTTGGCCAGGCTGGTCTCAGACTCCTGACCTCAGGTGATTCGCCCACCTCAGCCTCCCAAAGTGCTAGGATTACAGGCATGAGTCACTGGGCCTGGCACAGATAGTATTCTTTATAGCAGTGTGAGAATGGACTAATATACCCTACCTCCATCTGGAATTGTATTTAAATAATATCTGTTGGCTTCCTGACATACACAACTACTGTGGATGAAACAGAATAACCTGCTTCTTGCCCTCCTGTGGTTTACAATGTACTGGGGAGGGAGGCCAACACATTAATGTAAAATGAGCTAAGATGTAAAATATTCTATAGTATGGAAATATACTTCAGCCACATATGTAATTTTAAATGTTCTAGTAGTCACATTAGAAGGGTAAAAAGAAATGAGTGAGACTAATTCTGATAATATACTTTATTTTGACAAATAGTTTCAAAATATTGTCCAAAATATTATCATTTTAATATGTAATCAATATAAAATGGTTAATAAGGTATTTTAACTTTTAGAATATTAAGTCATAAAAATCCGGTCTGCATTTTTACCCTTGTAGTACATTTCAATGTGGACTAGCCTCATTATTAAGAGGTCAGTAGCCACCTGTGATTAGTGGCTGCCGTACCAGAGAGAACAGGTCTGCAGCGTGGTTACAACTAAAACATGATCAAATGACAGGGTTGGAAAGGGATATTTTGAATTTGAATGTTCAGAAAATTTCTCTTGGGGATATAGTGCTTCAGTAGTGCATGGAAGAGGTGGAAACACAAGGTGTCACATTTGCCTTTGTGCAAATCTAAACTCATCTTTTATAGATGCCTGCATGAGGGAAGTAAAGGTAGTATAAAAGGCATTGCAGGGAGTGGGCAGAGCATGAACTAGAGAAATGCAGTGTACTGTGTGCCCACTGTGGCTGAAGTGGGCAGTTTGTGGGGTGACGGGAGAAATCTAGAGAAGGTAGAAAAGCTGGGCTAGGTGTAGAAGGTACTGAATGACTAATTGGTGACTAATGATTGTATTCCACATTTGTTGTTAGTTTTCTGAGGGTATTTTAGAATAAGACTTATGACAGGAGCGTATAGCAAGGACAGAAAAGGAAGCATGCCAGTAGCGGGAAGGCCAGTTATGATAGTCTGAGCCATTCCAGCCAGTGGAAATGAGGGTCTGTCCACAAGCATCAGAATACAAGCACGGGGAGCATTATAGGTGTAGATTTGGCCGAATGTGGCTCATGACTGGATAGAAGTCCTCGATGCCTCTAGGTCAGTTACTGACCCACAGAGCAGTGAGTGAAGAGAGGATGGGAAGTTTTCTTTCTATATGTACTTCAAACTTAAGTTTGAGGTACATATAGAAAGAAAATAATGTTTTATTAGTGAGACCACAAAAAATGTTGGGAAAAAAAATTAGTTCAATCTTTTATTTGAGGAAACAGACCAATACAACAGCGTGGTGTTTATATATATTTATTTCTTAACAAGAGAATCTACGTTCAACTATGTCCAAGTTTATGTCCATCACAATAAAAGGAAATGACATATGAGGTGGTTGCTCGTAAACTTACACATCTAAATTCTTGTTCATTCAGACTTTAATGCAAACATCAGGTCCTAATATCTCAAGTCACCCAAATATCTCTGTTTATTTTGGGAAGCAGCTAAAATGTAGAATTTCCCTTCCTGTATTTGTCCCTCACCCCATTCCCTCCTCTATTCCCTCCCTTCTTTCTCTTTCTTAAAGCATTGGCCCCTTTCATAGCCTCCTTGACTAAAGAACAAACTTTTCTAAAGAAAGCCAGTCCCTAGCACACTCACTCCCTTTAGAGATTTCGTCAGCTGCCTATGACCTAGTTAACCACTGATTTCCCACTGAGGGAATTTTAGTGAAAGTCCCATAGGCCCTCTCATGGGGAAGCTCCTGTTCAGTTTGTGGTGTCTGAAGAGCTGTGAGCAAGTACCCAGGGTCTTGGCGTCTGCCTCAGCATGAGTAATTTATGAGTTCCCAGCAAGTCAGCCAGAGAAGGAGAAATCCCAGATAGGGGACCCTGCTAATTGGTCCTTTCAGTTCCTGGCAAGCACTACTGGTGGGAAGCTCCTGGGCTCAGACTTCTTATGTCCTTTTCAAAAGACAGGGAGACAGTGTAGGTCGACAAATTAAAAAAGAAAACAAGTGGGAAAAGCCGTCAGCTCTAGGGAGAGGCTGTCATTGGCTTTGCCCAGCTGTGTGGCCATCTCCTGACTATGGAGGAGCCATGGGACCCATATCGGCTTTTGTTTTGCACAGGCTGAACAGAGAAAACACATCTCCTGCTACAGATAGAGGAGTCAGGCCAATTGATTTAGACCCATATATTTCTGATTCATAAGGAGTTAAGCAGCTATTTGGAGCTCAGGTGCAGCAAGGGGCAGCCCAGAGAGGGGAGTTGTCAAGACACAATTGAACCCTGGTCTGCCATTTTGGGATCTACACCAGGAGCCAGAGATAAGGATATCAAATTGCCATAGGGAACTTCATGAGGATGTGGCAAGTCCTTTAAAAGGACTAATGGTGCACTGTAGCTTTCCCCTTGTGAATACCAGCATGTAAAATAATGAGAAGAGCCGCTATCCTAATTGTACTGCTAATTCCTATTTTCCTGCCCATTTTCTACCACACATCCATATCTATACCTACCCATGTTGTTTATTTGACCCAGCTTCAGCTGTACAAAACTGATGGCAATTGAAGAAGGTAGAGTGTGAGTGGATGTCCTTATGGAATGATTCATTCACTTCACCCCTGGAATGACCTCTGGCTCAAGGACCCTTTGAAGAAGCACATAGTTTAGGTTGCAAACAAAAGGATTACTGGCATTGCACCCTCTCTCCAAGTCTGAAATAGAGAGCAAGGTGACTACAGTTAGAACACCACAGGCAGAAATAGCTGAATTTCCTTCAAAGCCTTTTAAACCTAAACTGGCTACTGAGGAGAAAGAGAGAGATTGAAAGTCTACATTGATTGGGGTTATGAGACATACTCAGATTAAAAATTGGGTTGGACTGGAAGGTAATTCTCTTTGCAGAAGGAATTAGTTGTTCTCTTTCCGATAGGATCATGGCCAAACAATTCTGGACTCAATATAAGTGATTAAGTCAGGAGCTGTTTAATTTGAACATGATACTGAACACAATTTCCTAACTTTGCCTGACACTATTAGTACAGCATATTATTATTTAAAGAATATTTTATGTTTCTCATCTAATTTCTTGTTCAGAACAATGCTAAGAGAAGGTAATAATAATTATTATAATATCTTACATTTATTCATTAACTACAGTGTGCCAAGCACAGTGTTAAAAATTAATATTTTACCTGTGGTGGCTCCAAGACTAATAAGTATTAATTCAGTTTAGTTTGGGCATGCTTGTTGAGGTAAAGTTAATAAATATGTGTTAAGAGATTTTACTTTTCAGCTCAGGCCTTAACCATCTAACCAGTTCTGGGGCTCTGGGTAAGCCAGTTCATATTTCTAGGCCTCAGTTTCCTTTTCATAGACAATAACTTATGTTCACATGATCCTTAAGAGTGTATTATATAAGCTTTCACATTTGTTATTCCATCTGTTCACCTAAAAGGTTTATAATAAGTGTCTCTTTTACAGATGAGGAAACTGTGGCCCAGAAAGAACAAGAAACTTGTTTAAGATCACAGAGCCCGTGAATGTGTACACCTCACCTTAAACTCCAGGCTTCTGACACCACGTGCTATGGAATTTCCCCTTCATCTTGCCCCCTTCAGCGTTATTACAAAGTCTAAGATTTTAAGATTTCACCCTGTGGTGTTTGATGACCTGAGGAATAATATGCTATTCTGGCAGGACTATAAAGAGTGAGGAGTTTGCTTTGAAAGCATGGGCTCTGGAATGCTCCACTGGATTGAAAACTCCATCTCCTCTGTTTCTGACTGAGGCAGTCTCCTAAACCCTCTAAGCCTATGTGTCTTCAACTAATTATGATAGTTATAGTAGAGTCTCCTGCAGAGTATGGTGGGAGATTAAATCTGAGGCCTTAGCTCAGTGCCTAGAATTCTTAGTACACCTGATCAATATTAGTCGCTGCTCCTATCATACAGAAGACATGAGGTAGAAAGCAAAGCGGGATGCCACTCTGGAGGTGGGGCTCAGATACCAGACCAAATCGAGGACCAGTTAAAATATTGCTGGCAGAAGCAGCTTTTCATAAGACATGCCCAACAATGTGCCATGTCAGTTTGCCACGACTATGGCAACACCCAGAAGTTACCACCCTTTTCCACAGCAATGACTCCACCACCAGGAAGTTACGACTCTTCCTAGAAATATATGCAGAAACTACCCCTTAGCTGGCATGTAATTAAAAGTGGGTATAAATAAGACAACAGAACTGCCTCTGAGCTGCTATTCTGGGCACACTGCCTATGGCGTAGCCCTGCTGCATAAGGAGAAGGGCCGCTGCTCCTTACTGCTGCTCCAGTATAAGTTGCTAACACCACCAGCTCATCCTTGAATTCTTTCCTTGGAGAAACCAAGAACACCCCTGGGCTAAGCCCCTGTTTTGGGGCTGGCCTGCCCTGTATCAGAGGGCTTTTGCTACCTAGCCACATAAATACTGCCAGCTTTGGGGAAGCAACCATGGAGTGCCTCAGGCCAGGAAAATGAGCCAAAGGAGCTACAAGAGCTGAAGTTCTCTAGGAGGAAAAGTTAATTCTTTTCTCTGGATTCTTGAGATCATGACCATATTAAATTAAATTATTCCACTGCATTTCCCAAAGAAGCAAAAAAAAAAAAAAAATCCCAATCACATCACTACACAGTGAGAGAAACTGCCAACATTTTCATAAGGTACTCTGGCTGTGGGCTTCTGTAGTGTTCATATATTGATTGTTTTCTTTTTAGACTATTGATTGGGTGTCTCCAGAACATTGGAACATGACCACCGATGTGCAGTGACATGGTGGGAATCTTTTTTTAAATCTTCTTAAGCACTGGGCACATTCTTCCTGTCTGTGTGTATCCATAGCTGCAATTTTAATAACAGTAAGAAGGGAGAAAAACAAATGCCTGATGCTGCTCAGGATCAAGATTCTCTTCTCTTGCAATCTCCTCTGGAATTTCTCAAAGTCCAAAATGCAATTATTCACTCCTGTGAGGAAATTTGGAATCAATCAATATATTTCATCATTGCTTTAATTATCCTTAAAGCTGTTTGAGGACCAATGTTTCCTGCATTTGGAAAATAAATGAATAAACAGAATCTTCATTAACACCCAACCCACTCTCTCTTTCACCAGAGGTAGAGCTGTGGGCAAAGATACAATATAAATAGATAATTTTTTTTTCTTTCTGTTCTCTCTTCTTCCTCTTTCTTCACTCCTCATTTTCCCCTTCCCTTCCCTTCCCTTCCCTCCCCTCCCCCATCCCCTCCTCCCCCCTTCCCTTCCTCTCCCCTCCCCCACTCCCCTTCCTTCCACTTTCCCTCCCCTCCCATTCCCTTCTGTTCCCTGTCTTCCTTCCTTCTTAATGAGGAAATTAGAAAGTGATTTTCTTAGGCTCCATAAGCAGCAAGTGACAAAGCATTGAGCACACAGACTGATTCTGGAATTCAAAGGCAGAGTAGAAAGTGAGAGATGAGGATGGTAGAAGTAGGGAGGCAGAGGGATTAAGTTCCAGAATTCATCAAATGCATCCTTCAGTGCATTCATGGTGGATAACAGGACACAGGCACCAGACAATACACGTGGAACCGAGAACGCAGGCGCATGAGTTCAAATGTTAAAGTATAGACCTTCTACTTTGGGGCCAAGCTTTTGGTTTCTTCACTTTGCTGTAAAATAGGTTTCTCCTGAGGAATTAGTTTTTAGAAAGTGACTATCTTCATTTTGTCTTAAAGCTGAACTACAAGCTAAATTCCTTCTGTAATTAGCTGGGCTATATGCAAAGCTAAGCAGAAACTTTTAACCTAAAAGATACTCCTACCAGCATGGCACAGGGGCTGGGAGTTGCGCTGCTCAGAAGCAAAATGGGGTCAGTATGCTGAGCCTCCCTCCACTGTTACAAGTACGGCAGGGACTAGGAAGATGGAGTCAGAAAGCTGGCAAGTGGACAGATCATGAAACATTTATTATGCGTTCATTTATCAGAGCTTCATTTAGAACTTCTTATGTGTATAAAGCCTAATTTCAGGTGCATTTCTAGAGACAGGGTTGGAGTGCAACATGTTATGATTTAGACTTATGAAAAATGTGTCCAGCAATAAGGGAGTTTGAAGACATTGATTTAGTCACTGTTGAATATTCTTAACTTGCATACAAATAACTACAATTCAAGGCAACATGTGACTGGCATTGCATCATCAAAGATCTTTTAGAGTTCACTAGAAACAATTTTCCTGATATATCAATGAAACCTCCAGAAGTAGGTGGCAGATGAGCTGGACCTTGAGAAGGGTTAGGATTTAGAAGTCAGAAATTGGGAGGAAATTCTAAGTGGAGGAGATGCCAGGCACAACGGTTCAGAAATAGGAAGATAGATCACATTCTGTGATCCATTTGGCTGGACTTGTCAAAGTAGTAGCAGGTTGTAAAGTCAGGTTCAGGTTAGACTGTGGGTGAACTTGAATGCTAGGATAAACAGTTTTATGCTTTAGAAAGTGGAAGGTTAAAGAAGACATTTAAGCTAGCAAATGACTTAATTAAAATGGAATAAGGAGGACTGCATTTTAGAAAGGAGAAAAAAAAAGGGGGCAGTGTTCAAAAGACAAATTCATATCACAATATCTAACATAGTGCACCAGTCCAGAGGTGAGGGTCTAATGACCTGAATAGGTAGAGGAAACTTAATGAAAAGACTGAAGAGGCACTGAACTTAAAATGGGACTTCAGTTAATAGAGGATAGGAGGAATAGACATGTGTGTTGTAATTTCAGCTATAAGAGTTAAACAACGATATATAGGAGCATAAATTATGAAGCAGTTTATATATGCATACATATTGTAATACCCATATATTTGCAAGTATATGTATTGTATATATTTGCCAACTCCTTGTGTCTTTCTTTTTGTTTATTTTGTTTTCTTTGTCTCTGGAATCCCAGTTCTTTCTCTTTTATTTCCCCTACATTTCTGAAGCTTCTTAATAGCATAATTTATATTACTTGACTTCTAGATGAATCCTTGTAAAAGCTAGATTTTTCCAGTGCTTCCACCAAACAAAATTCAAAATATTACTCTTCTTGAATGCCTTTTTTAGAGCTCTCTTTCCAAAGTTACAATGAGCCATGTAGTGATAATAAACTTAAATATTATAGTAATTTTCTTATGTAACATATGTAATGCCACACACACACACATACATGTGCACATGCACACACACACACACACACACACACACACACACACACCTGGTGAGAATACTGCCTAGATTCACTAGAAAGTTCAGGAACTGATGAAGACAAAGAAAAGACATTCTGTGACCGTTACCTCTTTTTAAGTCACACAACATAGGTAACCATCCATAATATGCTAATTCTGCAGGGAGACAAAATAGTTGGGTGGCTAAGAAAGCAGCCCCTGGAGTGGTATTGCCTCCACTACAAATTTCCACTCTTACAAATTATGATATTGGGTGCATGTCCTGAATCTCAGTTTCCTTATTCTGTGAAGCAGAATATTTATATTAATTACATTGTTGTTCTGTATTAAGGATTGTCTAAGTTTAATATATGAATATACTTAGAAGTAAGATGGCAAGGGCAAGCATTCAATAAATGTTAGCTTTTTGTTATATAAGTAGTCCTTAAGTCTCAAACTCTACCAAAAACATAGGGAGTTTCACGTCAGTTTCATGTATGCTAGGATACCTATGAAAAACAACTTTCAGCTGGGTGCAATGGCTGTTGCCTGTAATCTCAGCACTTTAAGAAACAGAAGCAGGAGGATTGCTTGAGTCCAGGAGTTTGAGACCAGCCTGGACAACATAGAGAGACCTCATCTCCATTTAAAAAAAAAAAAAAAAAAAGAAAGAAGAGAAAATCAGCTTTTAAGGTGTGTCTCTCTGTGTCTTAAAACCCATAATTCACTATGGTTGATGCACAAAATCAACTTCAATAGCAATCTTATTAAACTACCAATTACTCAAGCCATTGGAAAACCCGCCTAAGGGGTGCTATGAATGTAAGAACAATAAACTGCTGCAAAGTCTTGGTTCTGCCATTAAAGAGCTGGGCAACTGTGGAGAATCGAAGACTCTCTAAGATCACTCTCAGGCCTGTCTTTCTGTTTTTATCGTTTTTCTTTTTAGAATAAGTTTAGGGGATATAGGAAAAAAATCTATCAAAATGAGTTGTTTGTCAAATGGCTTCCTTCAATGAATGTATAAACACACACACAAGCACATACACATATATGCATACTGTAAACCATATTCCTCTTGTTTACTATGTTACTCATTGCAAGAAGTTGGAGTTGTTTTCTATTTTCTCTATGTCAGTGTCAGGCAACACTGATTGTACAAATTTTGGTACACAGACTTTCTGATCTCTTTGGCTTTTCACTTTAAATAAATTCAGGTTTGCCTGAGAGCAGATTACATTTGTCATATTTCTTGTATATATTCCTGGTCTGGAGGAACAACTGAAGGACAAGAAAAATGCATAATATATTTCTATCTCTCGGAAACAATGCTAAGAGAGCTGTGAGTTAGGACATACTTTTATAAATAGGATAAGCATACATGAAACCTAAAAGCAATAATAGATAAAACCAAACTGAAAACTTATCCAAAACATTATCTAAATAACTGCAAGAGAGAACAAATACCACCCTGCTGTCTGTGATATCACAAAGACTTATGTGTTCCAGGTAATCGCATCCTCCCAGAATTTATCCCACCTTAGACATTTGTGCAGATCTAAAATTTGGCAAATGCCATCTCTACCTAACAGAAGGGTGAGTTAAATCAGTGTGGGGGCCTCTACTTTGGAAAGCTTTCTTTAAGAATCTTAACATTAAATTGAGACCATGATAGAGTCATCAACCTTCAGATAAAGAGAGTGGTTACTCTATAGCAACTTAAAATCATTCCAGTCCTTAAGTGTGACTGTCTATGTTTTTGTTGCTCTTCCAAGCTCTACTTCAGACTCCTTGTCTCATAAGCATCTCATTCTATTGTAACCCAGAGCTGCTCAGTAGAGGATTCTTACTCATCCTGGGCTAAGCCTTTTCTTCATGCCACCTTCGTTGGTCATAATTTTACACACTGGAACTATGCAAAGCAAGTCAAATTTAAATCCCACATGATAGACTCTCATGTATTTGAAGTAAACTATCTTAACTTCTTGACTTTTCTTGACCTGGACTTTGAACATTTTCAACAGGCAGAGTTAAAGAGGACCTTTGCTATGTAGAAACAGGTTGGGACAGGCCCCAGTGTGGAATGAACTCAAAGATGAATACTGTCTATCTTGGAAAGCAGGCAAGTTAATTCATAAAATTGGGTTAGTTTTGTTATTGCAGATTCTTTTTTTTTTTTTAAAGACAGGGTGTCACCATATTGGTTGGGATGGTCTCAAACTCCTGACCTCAGGCGATCCACCAGCCTCGGCCTCCCAAAGTGCTGAGATTACAGGCATGAGCCACCACGCCTGGCTGCAGATCCTTTTTAAATATGTTCGTTAAATGGTCTAGCCCTGTCTTAGTTTTGTTACAGAGTACTAAAGGTGATGTGTCATTCTGGGGGATAAAGCATTACAAGGAGGAGAACAAGACGTGAGAAGACTTCATTGATTTCGCCCTAATTCACCAGGCACCCTGAGAGGAAAGGAAATGTCAGCAGGCAGATTGCAGGAGGTGCTGATTGTGTGCCTCTCACTACTACAAGGCAATCCTTTTGGGGCCAGCATCTTAGGTTATGACAGTTTTTTCTATATGCTTAGAAAATATTTTGTATTTCAAAAGGTAGTTTGGTGGAGGAGTACAATATTCAGAGCTACAGCATCTGACTTAGCCAAGGTAAAAGCATCAGAGCACTGACTATAAGATTTTCAAGGAGGAATGTTCAAGATGTACCTAAACACACAAATACACACACACACACACACACACACACACACAGTCTTGAAAGATGAGAGAATTCTTTACATCATTTAGGGTCCAACCTACTCACTAGAAAGCTAAGTTTCACATACATTATCTTTTCCCCTTAAGTGAAAATCTCCTTCACATTTTGTGGTCTAATAACATGCCCCCAAGCAGGGGTATCCTGAGAAACCTGGTCAGACAAGTTTGAGAGGCAAGATAAATGTTGAACTGTATTTCCATTTACTGCTTATTGAAGGGTACAGAGGCAGTCAATCCCCTGTGTTGAAAAGAAGTTGCCTTTTATGATTTGGATTCATTAATCTATCCCCATTATTTTTCTCTCATTGCATTACATTCTTCATTTCCCAATTAAAGATTGATTCATAGCAATGAGGTTCTATTTGGAAGTGTAGATGACTGTGAGAAATGTAAATTGGCATAAATAGCTTATTTTTCTCCTATCATGTCATTGAAAAAATAGGAATAAAGGCTAAATAGAAAATGAGATGTGTCCTGAAAAAACTGCTGTAGACATTGAGAGTCTAGGCAAGATAGTAGTTCAAGGCAATAAGTGAGAGTGACCCTAGGTGCTCAGCCATGAAACAACCTGCCTCTCAAGTATGCTCAGGTTAAGGTTCCGCTTCCAGCCCATGTGGAGCTTCTGGCCCTCAGAGTGGAAGGGAAGAGGAGAGCGAGACCCCTGCTGTGCTTCCTTGTGTACGACCTTCCAGCAGCCAGAGAGCACAGAGGATCCAGGGCTCCTGCAGGTGATCCAAAAGAGGAGCTGAGTTTTCAGCATTTCACTTTAAAACGTACATTTCCTTCTGTTTACATCTGCATATATCTTCCTACTGATGTGGCAGCTTAAATGCTTTATTTACTTTTTAAAGCTCTGCAATTGGCTTTTAAGTTGTGGTTACAGCTCCTGTCCTTTTCCAGATGCGATCCAATTGTGCACAAACACATAAACAATTAAAATGGCGAGATGAGGTGGGGAAAAGGGCAATAAAAATGGTCAGAGTCAATTAAACCAGTGAAATAAAAAAAAATTAAACCGTGGAATGGTGTACACAATAACCCATATTTTATTATTTTCCCCTTACAACACTGTAAAAAATACATAAGCCCTTGATGTATGTATGTTTCCTCGAGAAAGGTGCTCTATGGCTCAGAGGCGGATTGGCGGCGTGTGATGTGGGCAGCTGTAAGGTAACAACATGTTTTCTCATAAAAAGCAGAGGAAATAGGCACATAAATTCCATATAAACTGTCAGTGTGTCAGCTATGCTAACACTAGGGAAGCTGGCGCCCTGGAGCTACACTAACTTATGCACCTTCATTTTTCAAACACACACTTCTTGAATTCACAAAGCTAAGCTGCAATCAGGCTACTTTCTTCTTTTCCCATCTAGCAGCTTCCCCCTCCTCATTCTTGCAGATACCGCTTGCTTTAAGAAAGCAAAGCCATGAGCCAGGAATAAAAGAGAAAAGAAGGTATCAGGAAGTGATCCTTACATATTGTTGCCATCTAGCATAACTCATTCTGGGTGCTCTGTACTAATAATCAAACTCCACTAAATTGAATCTGAACAGCGGCATGATGCTAAGTCTGTGACTAAAAATTTCAGGAGCACAGTGGGGACTGGAAGTTCTTTCCTCTTCTTTCTCCTCCCTCTTCTGCTCCCTCCCCATCTCTTTCCCTCCTGCTGCTTCTGTCATTTATTGTTTTTTGGGAGATGATTTCTAGGATATAAAATAAATTTTGGCATGTTTGAGAATATCATTCAGGAGACAATAACATTTTTCCCTTGCTAATAGTTCAATGTATAAAAGTGTTGAAAGTTTATATTACAGATTCGATTCAGGGTCATTTGTTGAAGTGAAGCAGAGCAAAAGACCCACTTGCCTCCTCCCTTGAAGGACCTGGGTTTGCTGGATATGTGTAGTGGTGGTGTCCAAATTCCTGACTCTCGTTTGAAATACTTTAGTAGCTATTTTGTGAAATTCTAACAGAGTCTTATTACCCGGACTCGAATTTTCCTTTATGTCATGACAGTCAACTTTGTGTTTAATTCAAATATGCAGAGTTTCTGTGTCCAAGACCTCAACTTTCTATTTGAACAAGTTTGCTGAACTCCCTGGGCTTCAGTTTCTTTATCAACCCACGGGAGCTCATCTTTATCATACAGCAGCATCATAAAGTTGTTGTGATTACTCAGTAAAATACTAAATGTGAATGATACACATTGAAAAGTTTCATGTGGTCTTCATGCATAAGAAATTATTGAGTCTTCAACAAATTTTGAACTCAGGATTTTATTATTATTATTATTATTATTATTATTATTTTGAGACAGGATCCCGCCCTCTCTCCCAAGCTGGAGTGCAGTGGTGGCTCACTGCAGTTATGACCTCCTGAGCTCGAACCTCTTACCTGAGCCTCCCAGCTACTGAAACTACAGGCACATGCCATGACACCCAGCTAATCTTTATGTTTTTTGGAGAGATGAGGTTTCATGTTGCCCAGAATGGTCTAGAACTCCTGGGCTGAAGCAATTCACCTGCCTTGGCCTCTCAAAGTGCTGGGATTACAGGTGTGAGCCACAACATCCAGCCTGAATTCAAGATTTTAAAGGCATGTTTAGAGTAGGTAGAATAAAAAATACTTAGCTTTTTCTTTTTAAATATGGAGTTCAAGGTCCCATAATTAAAAATGCATACAAAATAGTATAACTATCAACTAGATTTTTGACAAAATTAAAATGATGAAAAGCATAACATGAAACACAAAAATACTGTGAGTTTTTAAAAATTAAAATAATAAATAGAATAAAACAAATGGGATGATCCCACAGTTGTCCTTTTTGCATATCAGTGATGAGGTGGCTTTCAAACATGTCTTCTACATTGGTACTTAAACATCCCTGATCATCGTATTCTGTGCATTGGCTGAGCCCAGACCCACCCCTGTTATGGGTTAGCTATTAATACAATCCTATAATTTTTTTAAAATTTTATACTAGTTGTTAGAATCAGTATCAGGCAACAGTAGACTTCCAAAAAATGCATATCCAAGACTACCAACAAAATCATTTAGACACAAGACCTAATTGCTTATTAATCACTCAGCATCACGAAAGTGTTATTAACATTTGCTTCATTATTATGCTTACTGAGAAATGGAAAAACAAAGATGCTACTGGCCTATTCACAGATATCTCAACGAAGTAACTGCACTAGGGTTTTAACTTTAATTTCAAGCTATGGATAATTCTATCTATAGTTTATCGTGGCATGTGTTTCCAAGGTCTTTTGCACATTTAAGTTGTTTATTCATGATTCTGGCACAGATTAAGAGGGAGGCATAGTGGTAGGCAACATAATTTAAGAATAGAATGATAGTAATAACCTTTTGAGTGAAGGAAAAATAAAGCTGGGAGAGGATGACTAATGAACCCATGATCTGCCTACATTTCTCTGCCTTGCTCCACATTCCATTTCAATCTACTTGTGTAACTTTTTACCCTTAGAGACAGCTTTGCATTTGAGGTCTCTCATGTTCCCAGCAGGCATAGCTTATACTGCTGTAGGACCAAAATGGTTTAAGTTTAATTACCTAGATACATTGCTTTCTGCAGTAACTTCACTATTGTCCTCACTGTAAGCTACCATGTTATTAATGCCAGATTTTTCCTATTAGCTTTTAAACTGTTCTTTTACACTGAGTAGTTTGCCACCAATGGTTACCAATAAAAATCATCAAACGCCTAAAGGTTATTTTAAACATACTGTGAGCAATGCTGGTTTCATTTTGCCATTTATTTTGTTGAGTCATTATTGGTATGCATTGTGTGAACTTATTGTATGCATTTTTTATGCTGCTGGAATGGGAGTATATTTTTAACGATCCCATTTTAATACAAATGTCCTAAAAAATTCATTAAACCCAGGGTTTAACAAGGACTGTAGTAACTTTACCTATTGCCTCCACTGTGTCAAATATTGTTGAGTGATAACTTTGGGAAACTAATATATTTGGAAATCTTGGCTTCTATTTCTTTCAGAGCTATAATGCATACTAAAGGATGCTATAAAAGAACATTTTCCTTGCAGTAAGTGTTCTCTGCCTCATATTCTCTAGTAGTCAGATAACCAAAGAGCTCAGGCGTAGAATAACCTTCTTTATAAATGTCAAAAAAATGTAGGCATATGGTACACATTTTAAGAAACTTTTAAGTCATTGAAAATCTGATTCAAAAACTATCATAAAAACCAAAGGCATGTTCTTACCCATATTGTTACTTATGAATATATACTTCAGCTATGGCCATGCCACTTCCAGCTAAAATTTCACTGGGATTTACAAACTAAGCAAAATTGAAGTGGGTCAATATGAATGAAGCCTTTCAATGAAAAGGGCAAAGACAAGCAAACAAAAGTAATTAAAATGCTGATAAGAAAATATGTGATGTATTTGTCACTTTAATAAATATGTTGTGTAACACAACAAACTCACTTTCCCAGGAGATAAAGAGGAGTGATAGGAGAACTTCATACATCACTTAGGTTGTCTAAAACTCCCCTGGTCCATAGTATCATTCATAAATATTTTATCCAGTTATTTTGGGAAATAGACTGGCCTGATATGATAAAACAAAGCCATAATAATAAGGTCCAGGAGCAGTTTAGGGTTGTTACTATCATATGGAAAAGGTGTGTGTTGTGGGGAAGAACAAATAAGGTAGTTCAGCCAACAAGCATGTCATTCATCTACTGCTCCATCTGCTTGGTCTTCCAGCCATTGATTTAAATCAAACAAATATTTGTGGGGCACTTAATATGTGCCATGCCCTGTAAGTGCTTTTCAAGTTACCCTAGCAAACAAGACAGACACCTATCTGTATTCACAGGAAACTTACAGTTTGTAAAGTGATTTTTTCCACTTGATGGATAATATAATAAGACGTTAACATGTTAGGATTACAAGAATTCTTCTAGTTGTGGTGTAATCACACTTTACAGCTAGATATATGAAGACTAGAATCTCTTAGGATTTGGCTCTCAAATTTTGTTATGTTATAAAAAACTGCAACCCAACTCAGGATTACCAATCAGAGTGGAAAAGGTAATGAATGGTAGAGAGGTAGACAACAATTTTCCTTAGTTCTAATGTAGTGAGAAGCACTGCTGTACTTGGAGGAGCTGGTGCGAACTAGTCAGGCATGTCTATCCAAGATATACAGGCTAAGATTCCCAGTAAGGCCTCAACAGGAGGGTAAGAGGAGTGAAGTGGGAGGGTAATAAAATAGAGTTTAAGGCAGGCAAGGCATAGATGCTTGTTTAACCTGAGCGTGACGCTGGGAGCCGTGGCGTGGGCAAAGGGAGTATAGAGGAGAGAAGGCTACAGCTGCAAGAAATCCAGATGCCATGTAGAGTTGTGTTAATTATTAAACCTCACCTTGTAACTGAGCTTGCTGACCAATTCCTCTTTCCTGGCAATGTGTTGGAAAGCAACATGGCTTGGGGTAATGTGTTACCCACTGATATGGTTAGTCAAAAAATGAAAGCTGTAAGAAAGAGGCTTCATCTTTCCACCCATCTTTCCCATGTCAAAGATGACTCTCTAGTCTAAGTAGAGAGGACATTTGCACTATGGCAATACTAAGAGGGCTGTTTAGTGAATAACGTAGTAGAGGTTTAAGAGTCAAGAGCTGGTTTCAGAGTCATGGATCTGATTTAAATTGCAGCTTCAACACTAGTTATTCTTACTAAGCCTTAGTTTCCTCATCTTAAAAAATATATCTCAGATAATTTGTGTTTCACATGGTGCTGAAATTCTTACGATAAATTTTCTAAAATTCATGTAATAAAGTAAATGACAACTATCATTAAGCCTCCCTCCTTTCCATTAATAATCAAATGCATCATTTAGGTCAGTGTTATGCACAAATTAGTCCAATAAATTATTGGTGAATTGAATAGCTAGGCTAATCTCCTTGCTCTTATATTCTTATTTTTTTTTTTGGCTTAAACAACAAAAATTTCTTTTTTTTTTTTTGAGCCACTGATACCCATCCACATTAAAATTTTTTTTTATTGCATTTTAGGTTTTGGGGTACATGTGAAGAACATGAAAGATTGTTGCATAGGTACACACATGGCAGTGTGATTTGCTGCCTTCCTCCCTTTCACCTATATCTGGCATTTCTCCCCATGCTATCTCTCCCCAACTCCCCACCCCAAGCTGTCCCTCCCCTACTTCCCCCCAACAGACCCCAGTATGTGATGCTCCCCTCCCTATGTCCTTGTGTTCTTATTGTTCAACCCCCGCCTATGAGTGAGAACATGCGGTGTTTGATTTTCTGTTCTTGTGTCAGTTTGCTGAGAATGATGGTTTCCAGGTTCATCCATGTCCCTACAAAGGACACGAACTCATTGTTTTTGATGGCTGCATAATATTCCATGGTGTATATGTGCCACATTTTCCCCGTCCAGTCTATCATTGATGGGCATTTGGGTTGGTTCCAGGTCTTTGCTATTGTAAACTGTGCTGCAATGAACATTCG